>CAUYUJ010005471.1:47500-61097 GCA_963575745.1 Prorocentrum cordatum | reverse complement strand
GGGGCCGAGCAGCTCACCTGCACTCCGAGGCCTGCAACGCCCCGGGCGCCTCCGACGGAGTGGTCCACAGCAGCAGACTTTCCCGTGCACGAGCATGCAGAATCTCCTCCTCCTCCTCCTCCTCCTCCTCCTCCTCATCTTGCTTTCCCTGTCCTCCGCCTTCCAGGATTATCCCATCCTCCTCCTCCTCCTCCTCCTCCTCCTCCTCCTCCTCTTGCTCTTCCTCCTCCTCCTCCTCCTCCTCCTCCTCCTCCTCCTCCTCCTCCTTCGTTCCTCTCCCTCACCTGTTGTGTCCAAGTCGGTCCCGTAGTGCCATTCTCGTTTAACCGACCCCCATCCCCATCTCCATCCCCTTCGAGACCCCCACTAAATTACCACCCCAGTTGGGGATACACCCCTCGAAACCCGAAGGGAACGGCCTGAATCCCCATCTAGGGGGGTAAATCGGCCGGTGGGGCCCAGGCCACGCCGCTGGGGATGGGGATCGGTTAAACGATGCTCAAGCGGTGCATCTTCGGGGGGCCTCGCATACCCCGCAACATGGGCGCCCAGTCTCGTGCCCGACGCGGGCTCGACGCGGGCTCGACGCGGACTCGACGCGCGGCTTCGGCGCGGAGTCGACGTGCATGCGACGAGCCCGCCACGGATGCGACGCGGCTCCGGCGCGGATCGGGGCCGCGGCGGGACGGACGAGGCGCCCCGAGGGTGCACCAGAGCTTCCCGCCCTCCAGCCCTCCGGGCCCGACGCGTGCCCGCCGCCCTGGCAACGCGAAGGCGGCCGGGAGCGACGATAGGGGGCCACATGCGAACCCCACGCGTACCCCCCACGATTATTTCTCAGGCGAAGTGAAGCCCACCCTCCCCCTGAGAGAAATCGTGGGGGGTAGGGGTAGGGTTCGCATGTGGCCACCTAGACGATCGCAGGTCTGGGTCGGGGGCTGCGGCTCGCAGGCCCGCGGGAGCTGAAGCCGTGGAGCTCCTTCGGGCGCCGGGCGACCCTCCGCCTGAGGCCGGCGCCTGGCACGCTGCCCTCGGACGGCGGCTGCCCCGCGCTCTCCGAGCGCTCCTCCCTTCAAGCAGTGGCGAAGCGTCCTGGCTCGCCTATAGCCCTACCAAACAGTATTCTAAGAACCTTTTGTGGTTTCCACGAAATGTTCTTAGAACATTTCTAGCTGGGACTGTCCTGTTTGAACACATCGGGTTTATGCTCTAAGAACATTGTTTTTGTTCTTAGAACATTTTCGGGTTCTAAGAACATGTCGTGGTATGACTGTAGGAATGCTGGGACGGTCGATCCCTGCTCAATCCCTGGGGTGCGGGCAATAGTTGTATCCATATCCAGGGCGTCTTGGATTTTCTTGGAAGGGGCATCGCAAGGCCGCGGCGCACTGGATATAGACAGACATCGAGTCTCTATAGGAGCCAGAGTCGTATCCATATCCGGTGCGCCTCGGGCTTCTGGGGAAGGGAGCCCGAATCTCCAAGCTGCAGTGGATATAGACGCAAGTCTTGCCCGCATGGGGGGCCTCTCGAGCGCGCGCCGCGCCGCGCGCAGGACGTGCCTCGCAGCCGCCCCCGGGGCGCAGCGCGTTCTGATGCCCGGCTGAGGCCCGGAGGGCCCCGAGGCGGCGCGGTGGCCGCAGTTGTAAGCGCTGGCACGTCCCTCTGCAGGAGGATCGTTCGAGACTCGTGAAGACATAATCTGGGGACGATGTGTCGACTAGTTGTGGCAATGTTTTGATGTGGTTTTGAATTTTCAATCCAGAAGCAAAACAAAAAAGCTTCTAACATCCGCCTGTAGGAGGACATGCCCGACCAAACCACAGCCCCATGCTACCTCGGGTCATGAACAACTCATGCCTAGGCTCCCCAGGTGGCGTCCGAGTTTATGGGGTCGGTGGATCTCGCCGCATCGCCGATGCACCGCCGATGTGGCTCGATGTGGAGCCTGCTCTCTCCGCGCCGGCGTCGCCGACGCATCGCCGACGTCGCCGATGCATCGCCGATGCATTGGCGATGCGGCGCGATCCCTCGACCCCATGCATTCGGACTCCATCTGCAAGGCCTCCATCACGACGGATGCATTTTGATTGCCATCTGCGGTTTTTGGGGGCCCTGGCTTGGCCGGGCCTCGAGACCGTCGACGAAGCGACCCGGGATGCAAATCCGGTCCCCTGGGAAGTGGTCGGGGCTTCTGGGGGCCCCGCATGGAAAAATGCAGGAGTGCGCTTAAGTCGGGCGTGTTCCTCTACAGGAGGAATATTCAAAGATAGTCAACACATAGTCAGGTGACGATTTTTATTTGGTATTTGAGCATTCTGTCGGTTATGTTTGACTACTTTTATTTGTCGTCCAAAGTCCGCCTGTAGGGGGACATGCTGGACCTAAGAATTCGCATGTCTGGGAGCGTGTGGTGAGTCAGTCAGGGGCAGCGCCCGGGGCAACGCCGGGAGTGGGCGGTCGGGCGTTTCTGTCGGTCGCTTCTCGGGCGGGTGTCCGGCCGCGGGGCGCCTTCAGCCAGTGGTGCACCTCGCCGAGGGCGTGTCCCGAACGGCCGCTGGAGGCCCGAGTAGCGTGACCCGGAAACCACGAGGGCACACAGTCAGCCCGCATAGTGTCACGCGTCTGAGGAAATTTTCGACCAGCACTTTCACACACTCCGCAGAGCCATGCAGGCTCTGGTAGACCTCTCTAGAGCGCCCTTCTAGGCCCGCCTGTTGGGAGCTCAGGACTCGCCTCAAGGTACGAGTGACAGTCAGCCCGCATAGTGAGGATGGGCAACCTTCCTAAGGGCATCCCTTGCATCCTTGCCTCCTCGGTCCACCCCTCGCCGCTTCCGCTGGCCGCGCCCCGCCCGCAAAGCTTCGACATGGGCGTCCAAGGCCCTTGCATCCTTATCGCGCATCCTTCCTAGAATTCCGGATGCAACTCCTGGGAGGTCAAATTCTGTTTTCGCCCTGGTCCGAAATCCTGTTTAATCCAGCTTAATCCCGCTTAATCCCGCTTGATCCCGCTTGATTCGGCTTAATCCTGCTTAGTCCGAGGCCCACTCCGGCGTAACAGCTTCCAAGTTGGGGCTTAATCCTGTTTGCACCAGCCGAGCCCCCTGGAGGTGGCCGCAGTGCAGAAGTTCCTGAGCCGTGCACTCGAGTGAGTTGCGCTGCCCGCCTCTGGCCGATAAAAAACAAATTGGGCTTAATCCTCTCAAATTTGTCCGGCGAAGACCTCCCAGTGGTTGCTTCCTCATATACTGGTTGACTGTAGGAGGCGGTGCAGCGACCCCCCGTCGCCCCCTCCTCCGCCGCCGGGGGCCCCCGAGCGGGCCAGCCCCGCTCCTGGGCTGCTGGTTTTTTGGGCGGGGCAATCTCCCTCCTCCTCCTCCTCCTCCTCCTCCCCTCCTCCTCCTCGTCCTTCTCCTCCTCTTTCTCCCTCCTCCTCCTCGTCCTCCTCCTCCTCCTCCTCCTCCTCTTTCTCCCTCCTCCTCCTCGTCCTTCTCCTCCTCTTTCTCCCTCCTCCTCCTCGTCCTCCTCCTCCTCCTCCTGAGGGCCCCAGGACCCGGAGAGCTCACCTGGCGGAGCTGTGCGACCCCCGTTCGACGCAAGTCCGACTCGAGTACGATCCAAGGTCCTGGCGTTGCTCGGACGTGTGCATTCTTTCTCGGCGAGAGCCATGGAGGAGCATCCTGGACCATCGAGCAACAAAAACACGCACGACAAATCGAAACATGCACAGGAAATGGACGTCCGAGCGACGGCAAGATGTCGACCCAGGTCCGACTCTTCGACGCAAGGTCGACTCGAAGCGAGGGGCGTTCGACGCAGCCTCGGCGCACGAGTGGAGCGAGTGGCTCCAGGAAGGTCCCCAGAATGAGCGGCCAACGCCGAGGACTGTGGTGTTTTGCCATCGTGGGCCCGTCGCCGACGTATCGGCGATGCATCGCCGTTGCCAGGCCGATGCTCCTCCTCCTCCTCCTCCTCCTCCTCCTCCTTCTCCTCCTCCTCCTCCTCCTCCTCCTCCTCCTCCTCCTCTTTCTCCCTCCTCCTCCTCGTCCTCCTCCTCCTCTTTCTCCCCTCCTCCTCGTCCTCTCCTCCTCCTCTCCTCCTCCTCTTTCTCCCTCCTCCTCCTCGTCCTCGTCCTCCTCCTCCTCCTCCTCCTCCTCCTCCTCCTCCTCCTCCTCCTCCTCCTCCTCCTCCTGAGGGCCCCAGGACCCGGGGAAGGCCCCTGGAAGACCCGGGGAAGGCCCCAACAGCCAACAACCTCGCGTCGCGACAACTTCACAGCGAGAGGTGCGGCCTCAGGGGCCCGATGGAGTGCGTCCCAACCATCCCGTTGCTGGGTCCTCTTCTTACGAGACAGCGCCCCGCGTTCCTCACTCATCCTCCTCCCCTCCCTCTCCCCCCGGCCTCCTCCCCCTCCTCCTCCCTTCTCCTCCTCCTCCTCCTCCTCCTCCTCCTCCTCCCCTCCTCCTCCTCCTCCCACTCCCTCCTCCTCTTCCTCCTCCTCCTCCTCCTCGTCATCCTCCTCCTTCTCCTCCTCCTCCTCCTGCTCCCCCTCCTCCCCTCCTCTTCCTCCTCCTCCTCCTCTCCTCCTCTCCTCCTCCCTCCTCCTCCTCCTCCTCCTCCTCCTCCTCCTCCTCCTCCTCCTCCTCCTCCTCCTCCTCCTCCTCCCCCTCCCCCTCCCCCTCCTCCACCTCCCCAGGAGAGAGCTCCACCGAAGGGGCCCCAGTGGGAGGGTCCGCACGGGTCCGTCCCACGCAGTACAGCGCTTCGTGGTCTCATAGGGAACTCCACCGAATCGCCTGTGGCAGGGTCCACATGCGTCCCCCAGCACACCCTTGACACGCTTCGTGGCTCCATAGGGAGCTCTGTCGAAGGCCCCAGTGGGAAGGTCCACATGCGCCTCCCTGCACCATTTCAGCACACCGCACGGTTCGTGGCTCCATAGGGAGTTCCACCGAAGTCCCCAGTGGCAGGGTCCACATGCGTCCACCCGCACCATTTCGGCACACCCCTCTCACGCTTCGTGATGGGTAGGTCCACCGAAAGTCGCAGTGGCGCAGTCTGCATGCGTCTCCATTTAAATTGTGGCACGCCGCTCGCACGGTTCGTGGCCCCATATGGGGCTCCACCGAGGGTCCCAGTGTTGCAGTCCGCATGCGTTCCTTTCACACATTACCACGTTTGGTGGCCCCATGGGAAGCCCCACCGAAGGCCCTAGTGGCCGCGGCCGCATGCGTCACCCCCAGCCGGCACAGCGCTGCGTGGCCGCATGGGGAGCTCCACCCAAAGCCCCAGTTGGAGGGTACACATGCGTCTCTCCCGCATGGGAGGGTACACCCCATCACGCGCTTCTCAGCCCCATCGGGAGCTCCACCGAAAGCGGTACCTACAACGTGAGATTCACAACTGCATATGGTTGGGTCCTTCGCCAGGATATGTTCATTATGCGGTACCCAGAAGCCCCAACCTGTCCCCCTGGGCTGGCTTTTCAGCCCGAGGCGGTTTTTGACGGTCATGCAGGGCCTGGCGAAGGCGTCTGGAGGCCGAACACCGAGAAGACCTTCCGCATGGAGGTCCAGGGTGAGGTCTTTGTCGGGTGTTGCTCCAAGTGCCCTTGGCCCTAAGGTGTCCCCAGGATTTCCACGGAGGCCCCCACGGCGTCCAGAGCACCTTCACAAGGCCCAGAGGGCCCCAGGGGCTCCAAAATGAAGCGAAAAGCTGGGGGCACCTTGGGCCAGGGACCCCCCGAAGTTCTTCTGGAAGGGGAAGCTTCCGCAAATCATGGAGACATGGGGAATTGCGGGACATAGCGGGGACGAGAGGAATCTGGGAAAGATGGACAAAATACAGTCGGGGCCCTGAAGAAGGAACCCTTTTCGTTGGGGAGGGGCTCCGCATTCCTTAAGTGTTTCGCAGCTTGCCTCAGGTTTTTCTTATGTTATCGATCGGAAATCGAAGTTAAACTTCTGGAAAAAAGGGGCCTCGTTCCTTATTTTGGGTTCCTTAGGTCAAGGCCCCGACGGTATTGGACGGCCTGGAACTTGTGCCGACTCCTTTGGGCCTCCCTGGGCCCCTCTTCGCTCTGCTCGCGCCGATGCCCTTCGGCGGCCGCCGCTGGTGCTGGGGGCACCTCCAGCAGGGAGGAGGGAGGAGGGAGGGAGGAGGGAGGAGGGAGGAGGGAGGAGGGAGGAGGGAGGAGGGAGGAGGGAGGAGGGAGGAGGGAGGAGGAGGAGGAGGAGGAGGAGGAGGAGGAGGAGGAGGAGGAGGAGGAGGAGGAGACCCCGACTCCGTGGACGTCGACGTCGCCACGCCGTCTGCTCACCGCACCTCCCGCGGAGCCCTCCGGTGACCCCGCGCTCGAGCTGCCCGCCGCGGCTTCGGCGCGCCCGTCGCCCGCCCGCATCCCCCTCTCGCCTCTCCGCGCCGCAGGATGAAGTCGGGCCCGTCCCGCTACAGGGGGAATATTCAAACACAGTAAAACATAGCCTGGGGGCAATTCTGTGAGTATTTTTGGGCATCTTTTGATTCAATGCGTTTTATTTGTCGTTCAGAATCCCCCCTGTAGGGGGACAGGCCTGACCTAACCGTAGAAGGATAGGACAATCCCGGCGTCTCGAGGTTCGAGGCCCGAGGTTCTCGGGCGTCTTCGTCGGTTTCTGGAGGCTTTCGAGCCTCGGGGCGCGTTCCCGCAGCGCCACCTCAGGGGCGCGTTCCCGCAGCGCCACCTCACCGCGGGCGTCACGGGGGTGCCTGGATCGTCCCGAAGGGCCGCCGGAGAGCCGAGTAATGCTGCGGCCCGAAAGCCGAGCATCCGGCGCCTCGGCAAGATCGGGGCGGATCGGGGCTCACACGTAACAGGGGTCAGCGCTTAGGGGGGGGGGTCAGCCAGTCCCTCCGAGGTCCTCTGGCTGACCCAGGCTCGGGAACCACCTGGAGCCGACCCCGTTCTTCCGCCCTCCACGACGACGATGACGATGACGATGACGTCATCGGCATCGTCATCATCGTCATCGTCATCATCGTCATCGTCATCATCGTCATCGTCATCGTAGTCATCGTCATCGTCATCGATCCAGATTCGGGAGCTCTTGGCGGCCGGCCTGGGCTCGCGACGTGACCGCGGCCGACACGGGCTTTGCGTTGCCCCGGGCCAGTGCGTCCGCAGATGGAGGTTGCTCACCGTGTGTGGTTGGCTTGGGGTCGCGACGTGACCTCGGCCGACACGGGCTTTGCGTCGCCCCGGGCCAGTGCGTCCCCACATGGAGGTATTTCGTCGTGTTCGGCTTCTTGGCGCCTCTAGCCCTGGGCCTCGGGGGCCGTGGAAGCACGCTGCGGGATGAAAAGCCGGTCCCGGGGAAGTTCTCGACGGGGCGGCCCAGGCCCGTGTCTCGAAACGTGGACACGCCGAATGCCTGGGACGGTCTTGCCAAACTCGAGGGAGAAACGCTGCGTGCACAAACTTTCGGAGTTCCAGTCGGATTTTTCCTGGATCTGCGCCTCCGGCGCCCCTCGCGGGATGGTCTTGCCAAACTCGAGGGAGAAACACTGCGTGCACACACTTTCGGGGCTCCAGTCGGATTTTCCCCTGGATCTGCGCCTCCGGCGCCCCTCGCGGCGCCTGCGGCGCCGGAGGGGGGTCCATGGCCGATGCAAGAAAGTCGCGCGGACCATCTGGTGTTGCCTGGGCTGTCTCATCTTGGCATTATTCTTGGAGGCGTTGGAGACCACCTTGACGGCCTCGGGGCGCTCACCGAGCATTTTCTTTGGGTGGAGGGGAAAGGGTGAAATCTGAAATGCTGTTTCGATTGATTCTCGAGGCCTGCATCTGCACACAAGACGGGTCACACAACGAATGGATCTTCGAGGTGCAAACGCCCATGTGGATTCCACCCTGAGCCCTCCACCCTACGAAAATGTTCAGGGTCAGAGAGCCCCGCGAGCGTGGCTGGCCGCGCCGGTGGCGGCGGGCTTGGGCCATGCAGAAGAAGCCGTGCGAAACACAGCACGTGTCACGGTACCCCAGATTTCGTAATAAAAAGGAGGGGGTCTGGACCCTCCAAGACAAGCCATTTCAGACCTCCCCCGTGGGAGAACCCTCCAAAACATCGTCCCCAGACCCCCAAGGCCCTCCAAGATAGCCTGGAAGAGACCCCCCCCGAAATGAGACCCCACTCCCTTTATTACGAAATCAATTCTGGAGTAGCCGTCCGCAGTGCACTATGGGCACAGTGGCAGACATGCGACAAGTTGGGTCTGTGGCTTGAGTCTCCCTTCCTCTCTCGGGCCGGGCGAAAGGGGGGGATTGGGAAAGGGGGGGCTACGAAATTTGCTGCATGCAGCTGGTTTCGGCCTCACCGAGGGGCCCATTCCTCGATACATAGCCGCCTCCGGCGCCAGGATGCGCCGGGGAAATCAGCTACGTGAGCTGATCCTCCCCCCTCCATTTGCTATCCCCCCCTTTCGCCCGACCTGACACTCTCACTTGCCCCCTCGCTCCGTTCCCATCATCGCGTGCTTATGTCTACCCAGGATTAGGCAAAGCCCGAGCGGTGCTTCGCGCAGGACTGCCTCTGGACGCTGTACACGAATTTGAGGCTAGGTGACAATGAGTGTTGGCGCAAGAGAAAAAATCTCTGGTCGGATCTTCCATGTGATCCAGCATTTCAGAATCAGTCTTGTCCTCGCCATGCCGATCATTTTATAAAAATGACTCGTGTCGGACACATTTTTAATTACTTGGCCCAGAGCTATTCCTCACCACGTCTCTCCATCCCCTTCAGATGTTTCTCCCAATGACCCTCTCTCTTCCCTCCTCCTCCCACTGGGACTACGGTTACCGTTCCTGCTCCTTTTGCCATTATTCTCTTGTTTATTTCCCGGAGATCCTCCAGCAGTTTTGTTCGGTATTAGCCAACCGCCGCCTGGGTGGCTGCCACCGAAGAAATCCATATCATAAGCAGTAACAGTCGGAGCTCCGCGCGGATGTCTTCGATCGGAGCTTGGCCCCGGCGCGCAGCTCTGCCCGACGCTTTTGCCAGCCCTCTTGTCTGGCGAGAGGATCGCGCGCCAGTCACCCTCAGGGGGGGAAAAAACACGCAGACACAATTAATTGTCGATCCACTAGAAAATATGGGAAAATATGGGAAGTGGGGGGGAAGACAGAAACCTAGAAAATATGGGAAAATATGGGGAATCTTTTTATTTGTGTGTATTTGTTTGTGTGTCCCAGGGCCCCTGGGCCCCTTCATCTGCTCTGGGATAACCCCCCCCCTTTGGTTGGGGGGGAACGGCGGCTGGGCTCGCCTTCCTCGGCGGAGGCCCACGCAGGGTCCGTGTGACGGGGGCGGAAGCCAAGCATGAGCATCGATCCCCCGTGCCAGCTTCCCTTTCCCTCCATCCCTCCACCCCATTCACGCGATCCTGCTGCCCCTCCCCCCTCGATTGCCTTCCCCAGGCCTCGAAGGAGAAGGGATTGCACAGTCATAGGCTTTCGGAGCTCCGCGTAGATTTCCGGGGTGAGCGCTGCCCCCCCCCCCCGCCTGGCAGCGCCTCCAGCGCCGGCGCTCGGCGCACTGCGCGCGGCAGGGAAGCGGGTCCATCGCGGATCCAAGACATCCACGCGGTCCTCCAGCAGTGTGTGTGTGTGTGCGTGTGCGCGCTTGCACTGTTTCCCCTTGCCCTGCGCCTCGCGCCTACTGACGCGGTCTGCTTGGCCTGCGATATGGCCCCCCGGACGCCGTCCCCGCCGCCCGCGGGCCGCGCCGGCTGCTGACGGCGGAAGTATTCCGCCTTTGATTGCTCGCCCCCGCCCCCCCCCCGCGGCCACCCTGTCCTTCTTTCCCTCCTCCTGCTTGCCGGCCAATACGCTTTGTAGTGCCCCTGCATCGCTTCCACGCTGGAGCGGATTGCCCCGCTTCGCCGGCGACGGAAGTGTGTGTGTGTGTGTGTGTGTGTGTGTGTGTGTGTGTGTGTGTGTGTGTGTGTGTGTGTGGGGGTGTTTGTGTGTAAGTGTGTGTGTGTGTGCGTGTGTGTGTGTGTGTGTGCGCGTGTTTGTTTGTGCCGTTGTGTGTCCATCTAGCTGCACGTGCTGCGAAGGTGGAGCATGACTAGCAGGAGTAGCCACAGTCGCCGCAGTGTTAGCAGTAGTAGTAGTAGTTAAAATCATAATAATATTACTAGGAGTAGGAGTAGCTTTAGTAGCAGTAGCAGTAGCAGTAGCAGTAGCAGTAGCAGTAGTAGTAGTAGTAGTAGTAGTAGTAGTAGTAGTAGTAGTAGTAGTAGTAGTAGTAGTAGTAGTAGTAGTAGTAGTAGTAGTAGTAGTAGTAGTAGTAGTAGTAGTAGTAGTAGTAGTAGTAGTAGTAGTAGTAGTAGTAGTAGTAGTAGTAGTAGTATTAGTAGTAGTAGTAGTAGTAGTAGTAGTAGTAGTAGTAGTAGTGGTAGTAGCAGTAGTAGTAGTAGTCGTCGTCGTCGTCGTCGTCGTCGTCGGCGTCGTAGTAGTAGTGGTAGTAGGTAATGCCCTGGGCGTCCGGGTCCCTAGTAGTGAACCGTTCTTCTGATGCTGTTTCGCTGTCCTTTGCGTGTTCTTGTATTTTCTGGAAGTTTATGCGGCCCATATTGGGCCCCAGAATGGAAATGTACCTTAAAGGTTTTTAATTAGGTTATTGGGTTTAAGTTGGCCCCCGTCCATTCAATCAGACATGATGGATTCGAACGTCCTGTGCGTCCGGGCACCCCGATGTCGAAGGGGGAGGATGATATGATGACATTGATGATGATGATGTTGATGCTGATGATGATGATGATGATGATGATGATGATGATGATGATGGGGACGATGATGTGTTTGTGGTGATGATGATGGTGATGGTTGTCATGATGATGGTTGGGATGATGCTCGTGATACTGATGGTGAACACTATGATGATCATGCTCTTGGGCCGTCTGGAAACCCATTCGCAGGGGATTCCTAAGAATTCGTAGGGATTCGTTGGGATTCCTATGGGTTCCTAGGAATTCCGAGGTCACGAAATTCTTAGGGATCCTCACACATCGTGAGAATTCGGAGGTTTCCCAAGGATTTTACTAAGTACCCAGTCGCGCAGGGCGTTCGGTTTGCGCAAAGAGTCTTCAAGGATTCGCTAGGGATTCCTAAGGGTTCCTAGGGATTCCTAAGTCTTCCTAGGGATTCCTAATGATCCCTAGGGATTCCTAAGGATTCCTAGGGATCCCGGAGGATTCCTAGGGATTCTTACGTGTTCCTGGGGATTCTTATGATTCCTAATGATTTTTCCGGATTCTTCGGGATTCCAAAGGATTCCTAAGGAGTCCTAGAGGTTCTTCAGGATTCATGAGGATCCTTGTGGATTCTTAAGATTATTAGGGATTCCTAGGGATTCTCATGGAAGGGGGTCATAAGTAATGGAATCCTGAAGAATCCTTGCAAATTGTAAGGGTTCGCTGGGTTTCCGAAGGATTTCATTAGCGACCCGGACGCGCCGGGCGTTCGGTTTGCGCAAGGAGTCGCTAGGGATTCCTAAGGATTCCGATGGATTCCTCAGGATTCCTAAGGATTCCCAAGGATTCCTGATAATTCCGATGGATTCCTATGGGTTCTTCAAGATTCCTAGGGGTTCCGAAGGATTCCTGCGGATTCCTAAGGATTCCTAGGGATTCGTTCGGATTCCTACAGATTCCTACGGATTCATAAGGATTCCGACCGATCCCTAGCGATTCCTAAGGATTCCTAAGCATTCCTCAGGATCCCCAGGGGTTCCGAGGTAGTGAATTCCTTAGGAATCTTTGCAAATTGTACTATTTCGCCGCGTTTCCGAAGGATTTCCCTAGGGACCCGGACGCGTACGGCGTTCGGTTTGCGCAAGGAGTCGAAAGGATTCGCTAGGGATTCCTATGGATTCCTAAGGGTTCCTACGGATTCCTACGGACTCCGAAGGATTCCTATGGATTCCTAAGGATCCCTTAAGATTCGCATGGATTCCCAAGGATTCCTAAAGATTCGAAGGATTTTTCCAAATACCTTCGGATTCCTACGGATTCCAGGGGGGTCCTAAGGATTTTTACAGATTCCGAGAGATTCTTCAGAATTCATAAGGATTCTTATGGATTCCTAAGGATTCCTTCGGATTCCTGTGGATTCCGAGGGATTCCGAGGGATTCCTAGGGATTCCATGGGATTCCTAGGGATTCCAAGGGGTTCCAAGGGATTCCTTAGGATTCCTGCGCAGTAAAATCTTCAGGAATCATTGCAAATCGTAAGAATGCGCGCGGTGTTCGGTTTGCGCACGGAGTCTTAAGGATCCCTAGGGATTCCGAGGGATTCCGGAGGATTCCTAAAGATTCTTCAGGATCCCAGAAAAGGATCCCAAGGGATCACCAAGGATGCCGAAGGATTCTTATGGATTCCTAGGGTACCTAAGGATTCCTAAGGATTCCTCAGGGCTCTTAAGGATTCCTAGGGATCCAGAGGGATCCCTAACGATTCCTAAGAATTCCAATGGATCCCCAAGGACGCCGAAGGATTCCCATGGACTCCTAGGGTTTCCTCTGGATTCTTAAGGAGTCCGAAGGATTCCTTCTAGAGATTCTTCAGGTGTCATAAGGATTCCGGTGGATTCCGAAGGAATTCCAATTCATTCCTAAGCATGCCTAGAGGTTCCTAGGTAGTGAAATATTTAGGAATCCTTGCAAATCGTAAGGATTCGATGAGTTCACAAAGGATTTTCTTACGGACCCAGACGCCCAGGGCGTTCGGTTTGCGCAAGGAGTCCTGAAGTATTCGCTAGGGATCCCTTTGGACTCCTAGTATTCCCCAAGGATTCCTGATAACCCTTGAGGATTCCCAAGTATTCCTAAGGATTCCTCAGGATCCAAAGGGTTCTTCAGGATTCCGAGAGATTCTTCCAGATGCATATGGAATCTCAAGGATTCCTACGGATTCCTATGGATTCCTAAGCATTCCTAGGGGTTCCTAGGCAGTGTTTGTTATAGTAATCTTTGCGAGTCGTAAGGATTTCCAGGGCTTCCGAAGGATTTCGCTAGGGACCCGGACGCGCAGGACGTTCGGTTTGCGCAAGGAGTCTTGAAGGATTCACGAAGGATTCCTAGGGAGGGATTTCCAAGGATGCCTAGAGATTGTTCAGGATTCCTAAGAATTTCAAGGGGTACCACAGGATGCCGAAGGATCCCTATGGTTTCCGATGGTTTCCTAAGGATCCCTAGGGTATCTAAGGATTCTCTCCGGCATCCCTATGGATCCTACGGGTTTCCAGGTAGTGGAATCCGCAGGAATCCTTGCAAGTCGTAGGATCATATGGGCTTCACAAGAAGGATTGCACTCGGGACCCGGACGTGCAGGGCGTTTAGTTTGCGCAAGGAGTCTCAAGGATTCTCTAGGGACCCCTAGGGATTCTCAAGGATTCCTGCGGATGCCTGAGGATCCCGAAGGATTCGTAAGGATTCATTTTAGGGGTTCCTAAGGATTCCAACGGATTCGTAAGCACCC
The DNA here is from genome assembly GCA_963575745.1 of Prorocentrum cordatum. NCBI lineage: Eukaryota > Dinophyceae > Prorocentrales > Prorocentraceae > Prorocentrum > Prorocentrum cordatum. The sequence goes on along the minus strand of CAUYUJ010005471.1, from coordinate 47,579 downwards.
CTAGGGATTCCTACGGATTCTTAGAATGTCTTCAGGAATTCAACGGTTACCTAAGGATTCCTAGCGATTCCTATGGGTT
>CAUYUJ010005471.1:0-42500 GCA_963575745.1 Prorocentrum cordatum | reverse complement strand
GTAGCGGTATCGGTACCTTCTGGTTTGCCCATGTATTGCTTGTTGCACCATGGGCATTATAGCCCCCGGCCCCCGCCCCCCCATAACGTACCCCACCGTAGCGCTCCGGGCACTGCCGCCGTGCGCACGACGAGGGGGAGGCGTTACATTATACCCCCCTTGGCCCCTCCCCCCATTTAATTCCCATTATCAATGAAAATGCAGAAACGCGCTCGTAGGATGCAGCTCCTGGGAGGTGAAAGTCGGAATCGGCCCTGGTATAGTCCTGGCCCGGGTCGGAAAACTGGCCTAATCTGGCTCAGTCCCGCTCCGTCTGGCTAAAACCCATTTCATCGGGCTCGATCCCGCTCGTTCCAGCTGAATCTTGGGCTGAATCTGGCCCGATCCAGCTCAATGACCCCTCCATCGTGCTCCATCGCCCTTCGCTGCTCTTACGAGGAACCGCCGGGCGTTGCGGCCTAAAGTGCTTCAGCCTCGTCGGTGGTCCGAGGCGCTCAGGGCGTCGGTGCCCCCCCCCCCCTGTGCGGGAGGCGCATGAGGCGTGCGGCGTGAGGCTGGCGCGGGCGGCCAGCGAGCGTCACGCAGACCCCCCCCTCCTCCTCCTCCCCCTCCTCCTCCTCCTCCTTCTCCTCCTCCTTGGATCCGTACCCTCCCCAGTTTTGGGTCATGATTTGGACCCCCCCCATTCGCACAGCCATACCCCAGGGGATCGGCGAATTGGGAATCCAATCTTGAACCCATGTGTCAGCCCGTGCAAATCCTCCTCCTCGTCCTCCTCGTCCTCCTCCTCCCCCTCCCCCCTCCCCCTCCTCCACCTCCTTCTCCTCATCCTCCTCCTCCTCTCTCCTCCTCCTCCTCCTCCTCCTCCTCCTCCTCCTCCTCCTCCTCCTCCTCCTCTTTCTCCTCATCCTCCTCCTCCCACCTCCTCCTTCCCCTCATCCTCCTCCTCCTCCCCCTCCTCCCCTTCCCCTCCTCCCCCTCCTCCCCCAGTTCTCACGCGCCGTGCGTCAGCCCGTGCTAATCCTCCTCCTCGTCCTCCTCGTCCTCCTCCCCCTCCTCCCCCTCCTCCCCCTCCTCCTCCTCCTCCTCCTCCTCCTACTCCTCTTCCTCCTCCTCCTCCTCCTCCTCCTCCTCCTCCTCTCCTCCTCTCATTGCTCCTTCTCCTCCTCCTCCTCCCTCCTCCTCCTCCTCCCCCTCCTCCTGCTCCTTCTCCTCCTCCTCCGCCTGCTCCTTTTCCTCTTCTTCTCCCTCCAGATCCGCAGGGGCGTGGAGGTAGACGCCCTCGTCGCTCGCGAGGTCGGGGGGGGGTCAGGAAGGCGAGGGAGCCGGAGACACAGGGCACGAACGTACCTCTGGAGAGCTCCCCGCGGACCGCTCGGACCGGCGCTGGAAGCCCCGGGGCGGCGGCGCGCCTCCGGCGGTCGCCCCTGGTGCCGTCCGCGCGCCACCTTCTCCTCCTCCTCCTCTCCTCCTCCTCCTCCTCCTCCTCCTCCTCCTCCTCCTCCTCCTCCTTCTCTTCCTCCTCCTCCTCCTCCTCCTCCTCCTCCTCTCTCTCCTCCTCCTCCTCCTCCTCCTCCTCCTCCTCCTCCTCCTCCTCCTCCCTCCTCCTCCTCCCCTCCCCCTCCTCCTCCTCCTCCTCCTCCTCCTCCTCCTCCTCCTCCTCCTTAGAGGGGGTCCAGCACCGATCCTGGAAGTCCGCGCGGAGCTCCGACAGTTTCTGAGTTGTGCTTTGGCTTCGGGAGGGGAAGCAGCACACAGGCACAATGAACCGTCGACCCCCAGGCAAGTATATGGGAAGCGGGAGGGAAGCCGAAAACTCCAAAAATATGGGAGAACATGGGGAGTCCTGGGATTTGTGTCTATGTATTTGTGTGTGTGTGTGTCCCTGGGCCCCTTATTGTGGCCCTTAAAAGCAGCTTGTCTGGAAGGGTTAAGTCGGTCGTGTCCCTCTACAGGGTGAATATTTCCAAATCGCCAAAAATCCTCACGGGACGATTCTTCCAGCATTTTTGAAACAGTTGGTGCATTTTTGGTATACGTTTCGTTCTTCGTCCAAAATCCGCCTGTAGGAGGACACGCCCGACCTAACCTTAAATTTCGGCACGACCGACATGGGTACGGAAAGAAAGGGTACAATGGCCAACAGCAGTTCCTGCTCATTTTGAACAGGCCTCGCTGTCGGCGTCGCCGCGGCTTGTTTCCATCTGAGACAGAAGGCCGCCTGCCAAGCAGCGGCCGCTGTTGGTTCGGGACAACATTTGCTGTTTTGGCATTGTGCCCACTGTTTCCGTGCCCATTTCGGGCGTCCAAAACATGTTTGGTAAATTTGAACATTTTGGTACATCTTTGGTATATGTCTCATTTGTCGTCCAAAACCCGCCTGTAGGAGGACACGCCCGACCTAACCCTGGAATGGTTGCCCCTGAGAGCAGCATGACCGGAAGGGTCCGAGGCCGCGCCCGGAGAAAAAGAGCGCGGAGAGGGGGAGCCCCAGCGCCCCTCGCGCACCTCGGGCAGGGGGGGAGGGGGCCTTCCGAGGGCCCTTCGAGCGCTCGCTGTGAGGACGAGAAGGACGACGAGGGGGACGAGGAGGAGGAGGAGGAGGAGGACAACGAGGAGGAGGAGGAGCAGGAAGGGTAGCAGGAGGAGGAGGAGGAGGAGGAGGAGGAGGAGGAGGACGACGAGGCGGCGGAGGAGGAGGAGGAGGACGACGATGAGGAGGAAGAGGAGCAGGAAGAGGAGGAGGAGGAGGAGCAGGAGGAGGAGGAGGAAGATCGAGGAGGGGGGGGAAGATCGAGGAGCGGGAAGATCGAGGAGGGGGAAGATCGAGGAGGATCGAGGAGGAGGGAGGGGAGAGAGGGAGAGGGGCTCTCGCTGCGGGAGGGCTGCGGCGGAGTGTTTCCGGCCGCGATCCGGCCTCGCGCGCGGGGCCCTCGCCCGGGCACCGGGACCGTCCAAGAACAGGTTTCCTGGCGAAAGACCAAACTCGGGGGAGAAAAAGATACGGATACGTGTTGTCCCCCTTCGTTTTCGGCCTTTCCTGGTCCTCCTGGGGAATCCTCGTTGTCACCGCTGGATTCGCCTCGAAATTCTGGTCAGAACGCACCCCAAGAGAGGTCCGGGGACAACACGTATCCGTATCTTTCCGCCCCCCAACCAACTTGGCATCGCTCGGACGTGTGCATTTTCCCTTCGGCGAGGACCATCGAGGAGCATCCTCGATCATCTGGCGAAAAAAAGAGCACACGCACGATACCGGAAAACACCGGGAATGGACGTCCGAGCGATGACCAGCCAACCCCCATGCAGCTGTGAACACCGTGTTGATTGGAGCTCTCCGAGATACAGTTTTTTTGATCTGCAGGGCGAGAGCGAGCCTCTTCCGCTAAAAGCTCCGTGGGACGCGCACAGCTTTGATTTACAGAGAGGGGCGAGAGCAGGCGGGGCCTCACGCGGCCAGGGGGGGGCGGGGCCCGGGGATCAGGCGGTGCCGAACGGGACGTGCAGGAAAAGGTACACCTTTGACAGGAGCTCGGTGGTGGAGTCCCGGGAGGAAAAAGGCTCTCTGAGATACAGTCGGGCCGCTGAATAAGAAACCTGTTCGTTGGGTAGGGGCTCAGTGTCCCTTCATTGTGTTACAGTTTGTCTCCGATGGACCTCCGGCTGTTGCGTGGGAAACCGCAGTTTCAGTTGTGGAAAAGGGGCCTCGTTCCTGATTTAGAGTTCCTTGTGACAGCGTTTCGATGGTATGGCATCTCAGGTCAGCGGCTTGTTCAGCGCCCGTGAGCGAGCGCTTGGAAACGGGAGCAGCGAATTGATTACGGCACGCCGAAGCACCCTGGGTCGAGTCGTGGTAGTTTGGGAAACAGCGTCAAAACAAATCTACAGAGTATAAATCCATACCCCGCGCAGTTGCGGGTAAGAGTGAGGGGCCGAGGTGTTCGTCGGCAGTTTGTGAAGCTCGAACGCAGGTTTGAGGAAACCCGCCACAGCAACCAATTGGCACGCACTGCACGAAAAGCCCGCCGCAGGTGCTGACCTTTCGTCAAAGCACCGAGGTGTAGGCCGCGGGTGGGTCGCGCGCGGGTCTCGGGACCATCGCGTGCGGGTCGCGGGTCGCGGCTGTGTCGCAGCAGAGGACGGCGACAACAGGGTAGCAACAGGAGTCCTCATTGCGGAAGTTTGGCATCGCTCGGACGTGTGCATTTTTTCTCTGCGAGAACCATCGAGGACCATCCTGGACCATCGAGCAAAAAAAAAGCACGCACGTAACCGAAATATGCACGGGAAATGGACGTCCGAGCGACGGCAAGGAAGCCCACTTCAGGAACGCGCCCAGGGACGGTGTGTGGCCGTTCGGCCCCTTCACTCTGACACCATGGATTCGATAGCGGTCGTCGGTGAAGCCGGCCTATCCCGGGTGCCAGGCCGAATATCCACTCCGCGGGCAAAGCAGAGCAAAGAGCGGGCAAGTGCTCGTGAGGGGCGATTGGTTGGAGAAGCACCGGGAGAGCTTGCATGTTCTTCGCGAGAGCGACTAATTCGCGTTGCACGCCCGCAGGTATGGTCTCCTAGGACGACTGAGAATTTGGCGGATGCAGTGCCAGGGAGCGGAAAAATGGGGCTTGCCCAGCTGCCCGATTTCCCGGACGAGTGAACCTGTATCATGCATGTATTCATGCACTGCGGTGGCGGCTGGAGATTCGAGTCGGACAGAAGCCCGGATGGGTGACAGCGCGCACACACACACACACACACACACACACACATCGCATCCCGCTTCCAGCGGTCTCTGGATCCCCGCATCGGGAAGCAGGGCAGGGAAGGACTGCTTTCGAGCAGAGCCGAGGAAAAAGGAGCCAGAGGAGAGGAGGAGGAGGAGGAAGAGGAGGAGGAGGCGGAGGAGGAGGAGGATGAGGAGGAGGGGCAAAATGGAGCGTGTTGGTCATGTCTGGGGGGCCGTGTTACCCGCAACGATGCGCGCGCGCTCGCCTGGACAGGCACCGAAGCCCTTGGAGGAGAAAAGGACGGGGATGCGAAGAAGACGGAGGATGAGGAGGGGCGGGGACGCATTGTTGTGGAGCAATCTGCGTTCTTCACCTCCTTGCCGTGCCGCTGGAGTTCCAGCCTGAAGGAAACCGAAGACAGTGTCAACTTGGCGGCATGCTTTTTCCTTGCCCTGCTTGGGCACGGCTCTTGGACATGAAGGAGATGCAGAGATCCATGATGTTTGTTGGACCGTGGATCGTCGCACTACAGCTCGAACTCTCGTCGACCCGCGGCTGTATCTCTGGAGCTCCCCTCGTCTGGGCGCAGAATGCGAAACATCGGATGCCATGAGAAATACCGCCAGCGACTATGTAGGTGTCGCTTAGAGAACTCACATCTTCGGTTTGGGGGACGAGGCCAATAGACGTGAGCGATCACATCTGAGTACAGCTGCAGGTCCAGACACAAAGGCAGAGCCAGTATCGAGAGGAGCGAACCGGTTGGGGGATTTGACCCGATGCTCCGCAGAAGTCTCCGGGCCCTCCTCGGAGTGGTGCAGGGGGCGCCCGATGGGTGTCGCAAACGCGGCATACATCCCATGGGACTCTCGTTTCCCGTTGATTGATTTTCGTTGATTTATTTTCGTTCCCGTTGATTGATTTTCTACGTTTCGGTTATGGATTGATTTTCTCGTTATTTTGGTTTTGGTTGCCTTCTACGTTTCCCGTTGATTGATTTTCGTGTCTGCACCGTTGCCAACTTTTTCACCAAGGGCTCGTCTCACGAGCCAGAGGGCCTCCCTTGCAGGACGATCCCACCTTCCCTGCGCAGACCCCGCGGGATCCCTCCCAGAACAACGCACACACCCACAGCAGCACAATCTGTGTATTGTTTCCATGTCTCCCCAGACCTTGTCCATAAGGTATAGGGTATTCTCCCCTTCTCCGCGTATTGTGTTCACACTCATAGGATTTCAGACAATCATGGTTCCTACTGCGTTGTCCCGCTCCGATCTTCTTCGGTGTTTCAAAGTGGTGATCCCGCTGCAGCGTTTGCCTCATTTCAGGGTTGGCACCTGGCTCCCGTCGTTCAGAATGGCGCTCTCGCCCCAGCGCGGACCAGATGTCTGGATAGGAGTCCGTCTGCGTTGTCGTCCCTTTTTCCCCGCCTCCGCCTGCCCTTGTTCCTCCAGCTCCTCCCGCTCCTCCTACCCCTGCTCCTGCTGTTGCGGTTGCTCATCTTCCTCTTCCTTCTCCTCCTCCTCCTCCTCGTCCTCCGTCTCCTCCTCCTCGTCTTTTTTTTCTAATGATGGACTCCTCCATCCTCAATCGCCTGCTCCTCCTTTTGCTCATACGCCTCCTCCTCATCCTCCACCTCGAACGTACACAGCTCCCTCTCTGTGCTTGCGCATAACGCCACTGGGTTCGTTTTGGGGGTTCAGACGAGCGACTACACTCGTCGGCGGACAGAGAAACTCATCAGCTCGATGGGAAGGGATGGGTCCGATATGGCGCGGGCGCACCTAGCATGCCCTCCCCCCCATCCCCCCCTCCAGCCACGTATTGATCGCCTCGGCCAAGGTAGGGAAAGACTTGACGTGTGCTGGGGCGTAGTAACCTACGAATAGTGCGTAGTCGCACTGCTGATTGGCCAGTGGGACTCCTGCAACTCGCCCCTGTAAAATGCGCTGGTGGACGGCAGATCTCGCGAACTAGTGTGGGCCCCAGGGCGTGGTTGATAGATATAGCTAGTCCACAACTTTTGCGGTGCGGCCCGTAACGGCGTGGGGTTATACTTGTTTTTAGTCAGCAGCCGCAGGCGAGAGCGCAAGCGGCGAGTCGAGTCAGAGCGGGCCGCGCAAAGACGAATTACCTGAAGCCGGCGGGGCCTCAGGCATCACCATGGCGGACAGGGCCGGCGGGTGGGGGGATGCAGGCTGCGGCTGCCGGGGGGCTGAATCGCGTGGGGCTATACGAGACTACAGGCGATATTGTTTTTTTGTGAGTCTGCGTGCGTTTTCTTGTGTTTCTGATTCGGGGGCAGTGGCCCCGGGCAGCTCGCGCCCGCACCGGACGGAACACGGCCTGCCGCGGACACCAGAGGCCAGACACCACACCGGGCTCCAGCCGCACCGTGTGCCCGACCTTCGTCCGCAGACGCGCGAACGGCGATGTGGGCAACGGCGGCGACGCAGGTTTCGGCACCGTGGGAGCGCGCGGCTCGTGCCTTCCTACAGCTCGATGCGTCGTGTTCGCTCGGCGCGTGCGCGTGCTGCAGGGAGAAAGTGTGTGTGTGTGTGTGCGTGTGTGTGTGTGTGTGTGAATGTGTGTGTGAATGTGTGTGTGTGTGTGAATGTGTGTGTGAGTGTGTGTGTGAATGTGTGTGTGTGTGTGAATGTGTGTGTGTGTGTGTGTGTGTGTTCGTGGCCTCCTGACAAGGGTAATCCCCAGCACCACCGTGAAGCCACACCGCCGTTGGCGCGGCCTCAGTCTGCTCGGCGGCGCGCCCGAGGGGGGGGGAGGGAAGCCAGGAGGGAGCGAGCCTCCCTGGCGTGCACGGGAGGGCCCCTGCTGGCCCTCGAGGGAAGATTTCTGAGGCCTCCTCCACACAGCGGGAAATCAGCTCCTGAAGTACACACTGTCCTGAGTAGACCCCCGACGCGCGCAGTTTCTCATACAAGGCCATGGCCTCACCCGCCTCGCCCTTAAGGGGCCCGGGCGCATGCCCGCACAGGCGATCCGTATCCGTATCCGCATCCGTATCCGCACAGCCACAGAGGGGCTGCTCGGAGGGCCGGAGGGGCCTCCGGGGAATGCTTGCCGCTTTGGTGGTTGTTTTATTGTTCAATTGTTGTGCCGATCGGCGCGGGCCCTCGCACCCCCCCCCTGGGGTAGATCTTGGCTGCTTTGGGCGCTCGTTTCGAGCACAGAAGGCGCGGGATCTCGCCTCCCCCATGATGGACGCACTGCTGCAAGCAGTCGCACTGAGCAGAGGCCTGGAGCCAGACCCCCCCTCGCCATCCCCCCCCCCCTCCGCCCAGCATCGAAACGCCGAATGCAAAAAAACGCTCACCTTGGATAACGGAACATTTTCTTTGGGTGGAGGGCAAAGGGTGAAATCTGAAGTGCAGTTTCGATGGATTGTCGAGGAGGCTTGAATCTGCCAGTGGTGCATCACCAGAGGGATTGGAGGTGCAAGAGTCCTTGTGGATTTCACCCTGAGCCCTCCACCCTGCCCGTGGAGGAGGAGGAGGAGGGGGAGGAGGAGGGAGGGAGGAGGAGGAGGAGGAGGAGGAGGAGGAGGAGGGAGAAAACGATCAGGATACGCCCCGCCCGTGGCCACTTCTCTCCTCGGCGCGGCGCCGACGGCTGGCGGGGGGCCGCCAGCCGCGGGGCCCGCGCGGGGGCCCCACGGGGGAGAGCCCCGCCGCGGGCAGCCCCCGGAGGGGCGGGTGGGGCCGCGCGTCGGCCGCCGAGCGCTCGCGCGAGGAGTCTGGCGCCTTTCCTGCGCCTCAGCTCCTCCTCCCTCCTCCTCCTCCTCCTCCTCCTCCTCCTCCTCCTCCTCCTCCTCCTCCTCCTCCTCCTCCTCCTCCTCCTCCTCCTCCTCCTCTCTCCTCCTCCTCCTCCTCCTCCTCCTCCTCCGTCTCCTCCTCCTCCTCCTCCTCCTCCTCCTCCTCCTCCTCCGCCGAGCGCTCGCGCGAAGAGTCTGGCGCACTCCTGCGCTTCAGCGCAGGGGGCTGGGGGGGGCACTCGGTGCCGTGAGGGAGCTTGCGAGGACGTGGCGCCGCTCGGAGCCCAGGCGGGTCGGAGGTTGTCGCAGGTTCGAGGGGGGCGCCCTCAAGGGCGCGAAGCTCTTCGCGCTTCGCGCATCACGGCTCGGCTCCAATGCCTCCTCCTCCTCTTCCTCCTCCTCCTCCTCCTCCTCCTCCTCCTCCTCCTCCTCCTCTCCCCGGGGGGGGGGGGCTCGGCGCGAGCGCGCGAAGCCAAATCGCGCCCTCGGGCAGCGCGAGAGGGCGCGAAGGCAGGCGCCCCTGGAAGGCCGCAGCCCCCCACGGGGTCGCCCGCAGGAGCGCGCCCGCGCGCCGGCCACGCGGCGCGGATCCCGGAGCGCGCGCTGCCGACCTTCGCCCGGTCCCGGACGCATCCGGTGCCTCGAGCCTCCCAGATGTCTGGAGGCAGAAAAGGTGTATGGCATACAGGCTTGGCATCGCTCGGACGTGTGTATTTTTTCTCGGCGGGGGCCATCGAGGACCATCCTGGACCATCGAGCAAAGAAAACACGCACGAAACCGAAACATGCACAGGAAATGGACGTCCGAGCGATACCGAGTGGAGGTAGGAAAGGTGTATGGTATAGAGGGGTGTGGTGCTAATGCTACGCTGTGTAGAAGCCGAAGCTGGCGCTGCTGTGTATCGCAGACAGCACCGCGACTTCCACGATTGGCACCACACCCCTTTCTGCCACACCCCTTCCCGACCTCCAGAAGAAGGGGGCCCCCAGAACTCTGGACCCGTTCCTCCCCCAGACCCCGTCGAGCCACGATGCTGCTCCGCCTCGTCGACCCCCACGGGTCTCGACCCTCCGTCTCCGGGGCCGGCCTCTCCTCTCGAAGCGTCCTTGGCCGGCCGGCCGAAGCCCCGCGAGTGCCCCGGGCAGGCCGACACGGCTCGGGCCGGACGAAAGGGGGGGATTGGGAAAGGGGGGGGGTACGAAACGAAATTTGCTGCATGCAGCCGGTGTCGGCCTCACCGAGGGGCCCATTCCTCGATGCACAGCTCCCTCCGGCGCCGGGGGGCGCCGGGAGAATCGGCTACGTGAGCGGATTCTCAACCCCCCCCCTTTCGCCCGACCCGAATGGCGGCGGGAGAGCTTTCGCTGTTGTCGGCCTCGGGGGGCCCTCGCCGGGCTCCCGCAGGGCCGTCGGGCGACGGCCCAGCTGAGCAGGAGGCCGCTCCCCGGGGAGGGGGTCGAGTGCCTCAGGTTCTGCCGCCATGGGCTGTGGCTCCTGCGGCGGGCTGCCCCCCGTCCTGGCTTGCTTGAGCGCACTTTGCACTGGAGTCCACATCTGGTTCCTTGTCCGCCGGCACTTCCGCAGGACCACGAGCACCCAGAACCAATCAGAGCCTGTGCTGTGATAGGAAGCGGATGTAGGAGGAGGAGGAGGAGGAGGAGGAGGAGGAGGAGAAAGAAGAGGGAGGAGGAGGAGCAGAGGAGGAGGAGGAGGGGAGGAGGAGGAGGAGGACAAGGAGGAGGACAAGGAGGAGGAGGAGGAGGAGCAGGAGGAGGAGGAGGAGGAGCAGGAGGAAGCTCGAGCCGAGCTTACTCCAGCCGTCGGAGGGCGGAGCTCCCCGCGCGCCGCGCGCCGCCAGCCCGCGCGCCGCGGGCCCCGCGGGCCGCCCGCCCGCCCCCCCGCGCGCCCGCGGGCGCGGCCCCCGCGCGCCCTGCGGCGGGCGGGGCCGCGCGGGCGCCGCAGGGCGGCGGAGAATGCAGCCGCGCTGATCGGCACGACCGAGGCCCAGACTTACGTCGGGCCTGTCCCTCTACGGGGGGAGCATTTCGGGGGCGGGGGGGGAAGAGGGGGGGGGGGGATTCTAGGGGGGGGTGGATATCATGGCGTGGGCCATGATATTTCCCCAGATCTCATGGCGCCTCTTCTTATTTCATTACGTCCCTGGCCCCCCCGCTGGGCCGCGCACATGCCGCCAGTCATGATTTGCACCCCCCCCTCTTGGACACCCCCCTCTTGGCCGCTCCCGAATATTCAAAAATTGTCAAACAATTCTATGGGGACCATTTTTTGAGTATGCTTGGTCATCTTTCGATATTTTTTCGCATCCGTTTTTCATTTGTCGTCCAACATCCACCTGTATAGGGGGAGATGCCCGACCTAAGCCCAGACCTTCCACGTTCCCAGACCCCTTCGGGCCATGAACAAAGAAACCGTGGCGGGAGGTTTTTTCTTACTTTTCGGCCTCCGGATTCCCCCGCCAGCCTGCGGGGTCGTCAAAAAAGCGACGCAGGATGGAAAACTGGTCCAGGGTTAAGTCGGGCCTGTCCCTCTACAGGAGGAATATTCAAAACTAGTCAAAAAATAGTTTGGGGGCGAATTTTGTTTATTTTTGACTACTTGGGGACATTTTTGTAGTATTTTTAATTTTTGTCGCCCAAAGCCCCCCGTGTAGGGGGACAGGCCCGACCTAAGTCCAGGGGAATGGGTCGAGACCACTGAGGGGGTCGACGTGCTGAGAACATCATGACGTCCGGGGTCTGGGTTAACGTTGCCTCTTCGGGGGACATCGTCTGTCCCCAGTCGGTGTCTTCTCTCGTGCCCGACGCGGGCTCGACGCGGACTCGGGACTCGGCGTGGACTCAACGCGGATTCGACACGGATCCGTGGAGTCCGACAAGGATTCGGCGCGGATTCGACGCGCATGGGTCCGCGACGGGACAGACAAGGTCCCCGAGGATGCAACAGAACTTAATGGCCTTGAAAACGACACGGCCGTTTTTTCACCAGTTCCGGTTTGCCGGTTCTGCTGCCTGCTCCTCCGACTGATGGTGGTGGTGGTGGAAAACAGGCACATCATTTTTTCAAGAGACACGTTTGCGGAAGCGCGGTGAAGAAGCGGCCCTGCCGTCTCCGGGGCCCACTATCAGCCCCGACCCCCCCCCGAATCACGAAGACAAGGGCGGGCGCTCTCGAGGGCGCGGAGCTCTTCGCGCTCCGCGCCTCGCGGGGTTCGGCTCCTCCTCCTCCTGCTCCTGCTTCTGCTTCTCCTCCTCCTCCTCCTCCTCCTCCTCCTCCTCCTCCTCCTCCTCCTCCTCCTCCTCCCCGATTCCCCATGGGGGCCGGCCCCTCTAGAGCGTTTTCCCTAGTGGCGCTGGGTTCCCGGGTTCCCGGGTCCGGGCTCTCGGGTTCCTGGTTAGTGGTTCGGGGCCGGTTTCGGTGGGTTCCCGGGTTCCCGGTCGATCTCCTTATCGATCAAGCCATCCACTGATTGGGGTTTCTCTCTGGTGTAATGTGCTTACCCTCGGGGCCCTAACGCGCGTTATGCCCCCTACCCTCTTCCCCCACCCCCACGTCACGCGACGCTCCCCCCCCTCTGTGCGTCCCCGGCCCTACCGCAGCGCGTCCGGCACCGCAGGCTTGGGGGGGGAGGGGGGGGGGGGGGGCACGGTATGCGCCTTCCTGGCTCCCCCCTTTTCTTTCCCCCCATGACGCCCGTTCTTGCCGCGAATGAAGAAATGCGTTCCTCGAGTCATGAGAAGAGGGGGCAAAACACACAGACACTAGTAATCGTCGAATCCCAGGGAAATATAGAAACATATGGGAAGGGGGGGGAAGACAAAAACCCAGAAACTATGATAGAATATTTTGGATATGGGTATTTGTGTGTGCTTATTTTTGTGTGTCCTTGGGCCCCTTCAAAATCAACCCTCGAGGGCGCGACGTCCTTCGCGCTCCGAGCCTCGCGGTCCGGACCCGATTCCTCCTCGCCCCCCTCTGCTCCCCCTGTGGGCGGCGCGAGAGCGCGGAGCTCCTCGCGCTTCGCGCAGCCTCGGTCAAACGACGCGAAGATCGGGACAAAATCGGATCGAGATAAGTCGAAATCTCTGAGAATCGGCGGGTTTGGAGGATGTATTGGGCGCCGCGGCCGCTCCAGAGCGTTCCGGAACGCTCTGAGAGCGCTCCGGAACGCTTTGGAGCGATTTATCCCGACCCTAGCCCTGTTTTACTCGGGGCGCGAAGCGGAGAGCGAGGCGCCCGTGTGACACAATCACCGCGGCAGGCTTTTGTTGGTTATTAATCGCTTCGCTCATTCCGCCGGCCCATATTGTCGCACCGTTGTGGGCTAGCCGAGTTTTGGGGCCTCTTGGGGGCCGTTTTGGGGCCTCTTGGGGCCTCTTTTGGGCCTCTTGGGCGCCTCTTGCGGCGTCTTGGGGGCCTCTTGGGGGCCTCTTGGGGCCTTTTTGGGGCCTCCTGGGCGCCTTCTGGGGCGGAGGGCTCGATTTTTCAGTTCTCGGTTCCCCTCTTCAGCCCCTCTTGGGCCCGTCTTGGGGCCTCTTGGTCCGTCTTGGGCGGCACTTGGGCCGTCTTGGGGGCCCTCCTGGGCCGTTCCGGGGCCGTCTTGGGAGCCTCGTGGGCCGTCTTGGAGCGGTCTTGGGGGCCTCTTGGGCCGTCTTGGAGCGTCCGGAAGCCGAAAAAGCCAGAACGCAAAAAACATCGAAAAAAACAATGAAAATCAACGATTTTGGCCTCTTGGGGCCCTCTTCGGAGGCCTCTTGGAAGGCCCTTGGGGCGTCTTGGAGGCCTCTTGGGCTGTCTTGGGGCCCTGTTGGGCGTCTTCGGGCGATCTTTGGCCGTCTCGGGGCCCTCTTGGACCGTCTTGGAGGCTTCTTGGGGACCTATTGGCCCGTCCTGGGGCCCTGTAACAGAAATCCGGCATCTCTGGCCCGACCTTGCCGGGACCTTGCCGGGGTACTTTTCGTCCGGGGACCCCCAGGGGCCGCCCCGCGCGCGCGAACTAGAAATACTGTTAACCAGGTACCGGAGATCTTAGCACGCCCTGGCCCGTTGGGCCGGCGAATTTGCGGCCTCTGCCCTCGCAGGGCCCCGGGGCCGTCCACAAGACGGCTCAGGATGAGCAAGCGGCCCCAGGGAAGGGGTCCAGACCTTTGCTTAAGTCGGGCACGTCCCTCTACAGGAGGGATATCCAAAAATAGTAAAAAAAAAAAGTCACGGGACGTTTTTTGAACATGACGATTTTTTGAATATGTTTTTTGCTATATTTGATTACATTTGAATGTGTTTCATTTTTCGTTTAAAATCCCCCCTTATGGGGAACATGCCCGACCTAAACATTTTGGGAATTGACGATCTGGGGAGGTGGGTGCGGAAATCTAGGCCCCCCAGGTGAAGTCGGAGGAGATCGCGCCGCATCGCCGATGCATCGGCGGTGCGGCGCGATGCGGAGTCCGACTTTCTCCGCGCCGAGGCGTCGCCGATGCATCGCAGACGTCGCCGAGGCATCGGCGATGCATCGGCACGACCGAGGTGCGTGCGGAAAGGAGCCCAGACATGCGCGTCGTAAACAGAAACGCGACGGGAGGTGCACGGCCGTCTGGGGCCTCCATGAGGGCCCGCGCGGGGCTCCAGGACCGTTAAAGAACGGCTCGCGGTGGAGAAGACGCCCCGGGGAAAGGGTGGGGACTTCCGGGGACCGTGTAGTGTCGGGGGCGACCGCGAGAGGGGGGTGACGACTAACAAGGGGGGGGGGATATCACGGCAAGGGCCACGATATCTCCCCCGATCTCATGGCGCCTCCTCTTACTTCAATGCGTTTCCGCCCCCCCCCCCTTGGCCGCGCACATGCCGCTGGCCATGATTGGCGCCCCCCCCCTCTTGGACACCCTCCTCGTGGACGCCCACGAGTATTGAACAACTCAGGCCGCCGCATGTCTAGGATCGGAGCGAACACCAACAGCAGGCCCTGCCCATTCTCGGGGAACCAACAATGACAGGAGCCTCGACTCTCGGAGATCCACGCGGATTTCTCGGACCGGCGTCGGAGCAACGGCGGCGCCTCCAGCGCCGCGCCTGGTGCGTTCCGCGCGCCAGGGAGGGGAGTTCCAGCGTGCATCCAAAAAGCCCGCGCGGAGCTCCGAAAGTGTATCACGTGCTGTCCCTCTACACGAGACTTGGAGCCGGACTCGCTGCCGGTGCTGCTGCAGACGCTGCCCATTTGAGCGAAGCAGAAAGAAAAAAAAAAAAACAAAAAAAAAAAAAAAAAAAAAAAAAAACGGGGCGTCTGCGCCGGCATTGGCGCGTAAGCTGCTCGCGTGAGGTCGCGCGTAAGCACCCTCGTCTCCAGTGTGGCGTGCCGCGCTGGCGGCCCGCGTAGGCCGCCTCGTAAGGTCGCCAGGTCGTCTCGCCTAAGACCCGTTTCTTGTCGTCGCTCACTCGAGACGGGAGGAGGAGGAGGAGGAGGAGGAGGAGGAGGAGGAGGAGGAGGAGGAGGAGGAGGAGGAGCCCGCCCAACAGCGGCCGCTGTCGGCTTGGGCAGCATCTGCTGTTGGGCACTGCGCCCAGGTCTTCGTACCCCTCTCGGACGTGCCAAACGGAGGGCGCCCGCCGGCCGGCCGGCCGCGCTCATGGCGCGCCTGGGCCGGCGCCTGCAGCAGGCGCGGCGCGCGCGTGCGCGGATCGTCGATCTCCTGTCGTGCAGCGTCTCGGGAACCTCGCCTGTCCCGGCACGGGCTCGATGCGGACCCGACGCGGATTCTGCGTGGGTTCGACGCGGATGTTCGACACGGGTTCGACACGGGTCCGACGGGTCCGACAGGGATTCGAGACGGATTCGATTGCGCATAGGGCCAGGACTGGACAGACGAGGTCTCCCGAAGATACAGCATAAGGCCGTTGGGGGCCCTCACAGTGAGGGCCCCAGGCGTGAGTCACTGTGCCCAGACTTGCTTGTGTCGTACAGCCAGGACACGGCGGAAGGTTTCTCACCGCTCTCGGAGGCCCTTGACCTGCCCCTGGGAGCGTCAATGGTCCTGGCGATGCACCCAACCATCATGCGCGGATGCGAGTGCCGCAATGCCGGTGGGGCTTTCGGTGGAGCTCCCTACTGGGCCACGAAGCGTGTGAGGGGCGTCCCGAATCGGTTGCGGGGACGCACGCGAGCAGCGCCACTGGGGCCTTCGATGCCTGTTGGGCCACGAAGCGTGTGAGGGGTGTACCAACATGGGTGGCAGGAACACATGCGAGCACCGCCACTGGGGCCTTAGGTGGAGCTCCCTGCAGGGTCACACGAAATGTCGGGGTATCCTGAATCGGGTACGGGGACGCATGCGATCACCGTCTTCGGTGGAGCTCCCCATTGGGCCACGAAACATGTGAGGGGTGTCCCGAATAATGTGCGGAAGCGCATGCCAACACCGCCTCTGGGGCTTTCGGTGGAGCTCCCTATGGGGTTATGAAGCGTGAAAGGAGTTTGCCAACATGGGTGGCAGGAACACGTGCGAACACCGCCACTGGGGCCTTCGGTCGGTGGAGCTCCCTATTGGGCCACGAAACATGTGGGGGTATCGCGAATCGGATACGGGGACGCAGGCGATCACTGCCTTCGGCGGAGCTCCCAATTGGGGCACGAAACATGTGAGAGGTGCCCCGAGTCAGGTTCGGAAGCGCATGCGAACACCGCCACTGGGGCCTTCGGCGGAGCTCCGTATGGGGCCACGAAGCGTGTGAGGGGTGTCCCGAAACGTGTACGGGGACGCATTTGGACACCGCCACTGGGGCCTTCGGTGGAGCTCCCTATTGGGCCACGAAGCGTGTGAGGGGGGTCTCGAATCGGGTGCGGAAGCGCATGCGAACACCGCCACTGGGGCTTTCAGTGGAGCTCCCTATGGGGCCACGAAATGTGTGAGGAGTTTGCCAATAGAAGTGGCAGGAACACATGCGAACACCGCCACTGGGGCCTCAGGTGGAGTTCCCTATGGCCTATGGTGCCACGAAGCGTGAATGGTGTCCCGATCAGGATACGGGGACGCATACGATCACCGCTTAGGTGGAGCTCCCTGCTGGGTCACGAAACATGTTAGGGGTGTCCCGAATCAGGTGCGGAAGCGCATGCCATCTCTGCCACTGGGGCTTTCGGTGGAGCTCCCTATGGGGCCCGGTGGAGTTCCTTAGGGGGCCACGAAACATGTGAGAGGTGTCCCGAATCGGGTACAGGGACGCATGCGAACACCGCAACTGGGGCCTTCGGTGGAGCTCCCTATGTTGCCACGAAGCGTGTGAGGGGTGTGCCAACATGGGAGGGAGGAGGGGGAGGGGGATGAGGGAGGGGAGGGGGAGGGGGAGGGGGAGGAGGAGGAGGAGGAGGAGGAGGAGGAGGAGGAGGAGGAGGAGGAGGAGGAGGAGGAGGAGGAGGTGGAGGAGGATGGGGAGGAGGAGGAGGAGGAGGAGGAGGAGGAGGACCCAACACCACAGAGGAAAAGACGATTCAATGTGAAAACCTGGCCCCGGGGAATTCAGCTACCCTTTCCTCGGCAGCTGAGTGCGCCCCGAAATCTTGGTCAGGGCGCACTCCTGGGTGGCATCGGTACCTTCTGCTTCTTCCATGGTCGCCATGGCGCAAACGGCGTCCGAGGTGCCTGGATCATCTCGGCGGTGTTCCAGCCTGGGGCCTGGAGAGCCGTTCCAGCAGCTGCCCCCTCGCCGAGAGATCTCCAGGGGTGCCCCGGAGCGTCCCGCGTGGCCGCTGGAGACCTGTTCTTGTGATCTGCCGTGGCCGCTTCGGGCCCTGGGGCCGTGCAAGAGCCGCGCAGGACGAGACGCCCGTCCTTGGAGACGGCCGTCCTCGGGGCCCGTCTCCCCCGCGCCAGTCTTGGGCCACCTCTGCTCGGGGAGCATGCTGAGGCCAGTCGGAACTGCCAGGGGGGTGGGCCTGGCATCGCTCGGACGTGTGCAGTTTTCTTTCGGCGAGGACCATCGAGGAGCATCCTTGATCATTTGGCGAAAAAACCAGGCAGGGAACCGAACAAAAAACACAGGGAATGGACGTCCGAGCGATGGCGAGGGGGGGCTGTCTGTCACCACCCACCAAGCCACCCCAACCCAACCTGAAGGCCTCAAGTTGCCCTCCGTTTCCAGTTGGGAGGGGGGGATCGGGGAACATTGGATTATCCCAGTGCGACCCTACCTAGGAGTTGGAGCCTCTACCCGTCGACCCACGTTATGCTATGCTCTGCTCTTCTCTGCTCTGCTATGCTATGCTATGCTATGCTGCGCTATGCTATGCTGCGCTATGCTATGCTGTGCAATGCTATGCTATGCTATGCTATGCTTTTGCTTTGCCTTCGCGTTTGCCTTCACTTTTGCCTTTGTTTTTGCTTGGCACCCAGGGAGCGCAACTGGGGGAACCGCCCGGGGCGGTTTCCACTGCCCGGCCCTTTAAGCTAACCGAGTAAGAACCCTTCTAGGCAGAGCCTAGGTAGGGAAAACACACACACACATGGAACCCGTCCCCCCCCCAAACCCGAAATTCTGGCGAAGTTCGGGTCGTCGCGTTGGGTTGGGGTGGTTTGGTGGGTAGTCAGTGTGTGCGCAGCCCCGCAGCATTACCACGACCATCGCCCCCCTCCCCCACGCGCCGCTCCTCCGAGGCCCCAGTGGCCGCATGCGCAGCCCTTCTCGTCGCCGAGCTCCCATGCCGCCGCGCGGCGGACGCCGGGCTGGTGCGCCAGCGGCGCTAGCGCGCGCCTTTCGAGCACAGCCTCGACGTGCAAAACATTCGTTGCGGGCTTTAGGTCGGGCGTGCCCCTCTACAGGAGGAATGTTCAACAATAGTCGAAACATAGTCTACAGGACGATTTTGGTTTGTATGTTTGGCCATCGATTTGTTACTTTGTCCTCCAATATCCGCCTGTAGGTGGACATTCCCGACCTAATGCAACCTATGCCATAGGTTCTGTGTGTAGTGGGAGAGCCATCGGTGCGGTGCGGGCCACGTGCGAGGCATGCCGTGCAAGCAGTGTGGGCTCCCTGTGGATATTCCTTAGTGTGGTGCAAGCTGCATGATGCAATGTTGGGCAAGCTGGGTGGCGCATGCTAATCCGAGTTTCTTAATAAGCGTCGGGGGGGCGTCACCCCCGCCGACAGCCCCGCCCGTCGCCGGCAGCCACCGCGTGCCGAAGGCGTTCCGACCCCCGACGCGGCGCGACGACGAGGCGAGGTTGACCCCGTCGGAGGTGTATCCACCCCATGCTTAGTAAGACACCCAGAGTAGGTGATGTGATCAACATCGCGATGTGGTGCACTCTATGGGATTGGCGAGCTATGTGGTGCACCCGGTGCACTGGGTGCCCACCAGGCGCCCACGATCGGCCAGGCGAGACCCTGCCAGATCCACCAAGCACCTGGGCGCCCGCGTGCGGTCTTCAAGCAGTGGCGAAGCGTCCTGGCGTGCCTACAGGCCTACCAAACAATGTTCTAATAACCTTTCTGTGGTTACCACGAAGTGTTCTTACAGCACTTCTGGCTGGGGCTGTCTTGTTTTGACACATCGTTTTTATGGTCTCAGAACATCGTCCTTGTTCTCAGAACATGTGTGGCTTCTAAGAACAATTCGTGGTAGGCCGACAGGAATGCTGGGACGGTCGGTCCCTGCTCAAGGTCTCCAACTGGACACCAGGCGAAGCCCCATCGGCTCTATCCGATAATCCGGGTGAAGAGAACGTAACTTGGATTTCAGCAAGCACTGTTTGAGGACTATTTCTTCCGCTTGCTTCAAAATGTGTTGTTTTCACTGGTAGTCTTGTAGTCACACGTTTCCACTTGCTTCCATGTGTTAGTCTTGTTTCCAAGAGCTTGCGCTTGCTTGTTCCTTGCTACCAAGTGCTTACACATGGCTCGACATGCTTAAACGATGAGCTGGAATGAGTGACCTGCCGCTTTTGTTACGTCGCCTTGTTGTTTCATCATGCACTCCCCGTCTCGTCACACAGGGGGCTAGTTCGAGCCACTTCCGTGACAGAGGAGAGGCTCAATCGGTCGTAGTCGTTTTGATTTGCGTCCGCATTCGTTTTCATGTACATCCACATGCTTGCATGTGTTTACGCTTGTTCCAACCTGACTCATCGCTTGCGCCATTTCTACACTGGTTTCCGTTGGCATCTGATTGTTCCCACGTGCTCCCCCTTGCGTCGATTTGTTTTGGGGTCAACGTGCCAGTGGCATTACTTGTCGCAGAAAGTAGAGGCTGTGAGCTCGGAGGAGAGCGCGGGAGAGGAGGCGGAGGGCGAGCAGCAGGAGATGCGCCGACGTGCCGCACAGGGGATGAGACTACCCGAGTGCGCCAAGTCCTTCAGGCCAGCTTCGGATGCTGAGGTCGGCACTCCGAATTGGACAACAAATCTGGGCGAGGACCCGACCATATGCAGTTGTGAGTAAAGCGTTGTGGGTGCCGCTTTCGGTGGGCCACGCAACGCGTGATGGGGCGTGCCGTAATGGTTGGGGGGACGCTTGCGGGCAGTCCATTTGCGGCCTTCGGTGGAGCGCCTTGTGGGCCACGAAACGTTGTAGTACTTGGTGTGGCGGGCGCATGTGGGCGGTCCTACCACCTGCTGGATTAAGAAGTCTGGATCGGCCCAGCGCCGTTTGCATCGTCGCTCTCCGACCGGACCTGGATCGTGAACCCTCGATGGGTCTGGGCTCCCGATTTTGGGCATGGCCTCCCAGATGACTCCGAAAGCGGGCAGCGCGCCGAACACTGGCACGGCACAGCAGACCATGGAGCATTGGCAGCAAATTCTGTGTAGAATCGCGGGCACCAAAGGAAGCAGACACGCTTTGCATAAGATCTTCCAAGCCACGACTCGACTTCCAGGCAACATCAATCGCACCGGATTTTTGTTGATGAGGAAGTTTCGAGCGAAATCGCAAAACTCCTGGTCGCCTCTGGAAATTTCTGGTCGTGTGGGAAGCGACCGGACATTTTTCGGGGGAAGTATTGGACGAAATGCGATTTTCCAGTCGTCACCCCATTTGGCGATTATAATAGTAAAGGGGCCCCGCGGCCCAACGGGGCCTGTCCATGCTGAGTTGCCGCGACCTCTGCGGTCCGGACTTTTTGATCGGGGTTGTATTGGGACCTTCGCAAGAGCTCCCTATGGCGCCACGAAGCGCTGCACCGGGTGTGGCGGACGCATGCGGGCGGTCCCACTGTGGGACCTTCGCCGGAGCTCCCCATGGGCCACGAAGCGCTGCACGGGGTGTGGCGGGCGCCTGCGGGGGTAGCACTTTGGCCTTCGGTGGAGCTCCCTATAGGGCCACGAAGCGTGTGAGGGATGTGCGAAAGTCAGGGAGGGAAGGGAAGGGAGGGAAGGAGGAGGAAGGGGGAGGGAGGAGGAGGGAAGGAGGAGGAAGCTGGGAGGAGGGAGGAGGGAAGGAGGAAGGACAGAGGGAGGAGAACGCGGGGCCTGGTGCCTTCAAGGCGGAGACCGAGCATCACAGGATGGCTCGGGAACAATGGGCACTCGGGGCCCATGCCGAGCCGATCGATGCGATTCGACACCGAGTTCACACGCCTCTTCTTGACCCTTTTTCGGTTTCCTGGGGATCGGGTCGGATGCGGCGCGATAGGTGATGGAGGATGACGATTCATCAATGACCGGGGGTTGTGTTCACGCGGCGGCGCCCGGGATGACGATTAGAAAAAGACGGCCGCGGGCTGGAAAACTATCTTTTATCGTTCTCCTCCAGTCAGAAAATTATGCAGAAACAGCAGAAGACTACTTTTTTAATCGTTCTCTCCAATTTTTCCCAACCCTCCGTGTGTTGGGTACTCGTTTTGAATAGAGCACTGTGGTATCCACCTCCCGCCCTCTCCTCCTCCTTCTCTCCTGTGTTCGCGGTGCCCTGCGGTGCTGCGATCTGCGCAACCGTCGCCGCTTTCGTGGGTTCCTGGGAGGCCCAGCGGAGGTACGTCTTACGCAGACCACTTTGAGGCCTCCCTGTCCCCTGCGGGGCCGCGATCTGCGCAACGGTCGCCACTTTCGTGGGCTCCTGGGAGGCCCAGCGGAGGTGCGTCTTACGCAGACCACTTTGAGGCCTCGCTGTCCCCAGCGGAGCTGCGATCTGCGCAACCGTCGCCACTTTTGTGGGTTCCTGGGAGGCCCAGCGGAGGTACGTCTTACGCAGATCACTTTGAGGCCTCCTTGTCCCCTGCGCGGCTGCGATCTGCGCAACCGTCGCCACGTTCGTGGGTTCCTGGGAGGCCCAGCTGAGGTACGTCTTACGCAGACCACTTTGAGGCCTCCCTGTCCCCAGCGGAGCTGCGATCTGCGCAACCGTCGCCACTTTTGTGGGTTCCTGGGAGGCCCAGCGGAGGTACGTCTTACGCAGACCACTTTGAGGCCTCCCTGTCCCCTGCGGGGCTGCGATCTGCGCAACCGTCGCCACTCTCGGGGTTTCCTGGGAGGCCCAGCGGAGGTACGTCTTACGCAAACCACTTTGAGGCCTCCCTGTCCCTTGCGGGGCTGCGATCTGCGCAACCGTCGCCACTTTTGTGGGTTCCTGGGAGGCCCAGCGGAGGTACGTCTTACGCAGACCACTTTGAGGCCTCCCTGTCCCCTGCGGGGCTGCGATCTGCGCAACCGTCGCCACTTTCGGGGTTTCCTGGGAGGCCCAGCGGAGGTACGTCTTACGCAGATCACTTTGAGGCCTCCCTGTCCATCGCGGGGCTGCGATCTGCGCAACCGTCACCACTTTTGTGGGTTCCTGGGAGGCCCAGCGGAGGTACGTCTTACGTAGACCACTTTGAGGCCTCCCTGTCCCCTGCGGGGCCGCGATCTGCGCAACTGTCGCCACGTTCGTGGGTTCCTGGGAGGCCCAGCGGAGGTGCATCTTACGCAGATCACTTTGAGGCCTCCCGTTCTCCGGGGGGGCTGCGATCTGAGCAACTGTCGCCACTTTCGTGGGCTCCTGGGAGGCCCAGCGGAGGTACGTCTTACGCAGATCACTTTGAGGCCTCCCTGCCCCCTGGGGGAGGGAGGGGGGGGGGGGGCTGCGATCTGCGCAACCGTCGCCACTTTCGTGGGCTCCTGGGAGGCCCAGCTGAGGTACGTCTTACGCAAACCACTGTGAGACCTCCCTGTCCCCTGCGGGGCTGCGATCTGTTAATTGTCGCCACTTTCGTGGGTTCCTGGGCGGCCCAGCGGGGGTACGTCTTACGCAGACCACTTTGAGGTCTCCCTGTCCCCTGGGGGGGCTGCGATCTGCGCAACCGTCGCCACTTTCGTGGGTTCCTGTGAGGCCCAGCGGAGGTACGTCTTACGCAGACCACTTTGGGGCCTCCCTGTCCCCTGGGGGGGCTGCGATCTGCGCAACTGTCGCCACTTTCGTGGGTTCCTGGGAGGCCCAGCGGAGGTGCGTCTTACGCAGATCACTTTGGGGCCTCCCTGTCCCTTGCGGGGCTGCGATCTGCGCAACCGTCGCCACTTTCGTGGGCTCCTGGAAGGCCCAGCGGGGGTACGTCTTACGCAGACCACTGTGAGGCCTCCCTGTCCCCTGCGGGGCTGCGATCTGCGCAACCGTCGCCACGTTCGTGGGCTCCTGGAAGGCCCAGCGGAGGTACGTCGCACGCAGACCACTTTGAGGCCTCCCTGTCCCCTGGGGGCTGCGATCTGCGCAACCGTCGCCACTTTCGTGGGTTCCTGGGAGGCCCAGTGGAGGTGCGTCTTACGCAGATCACTTCGAGGCCTCCCTGTCCCCTGCGGGGCTGCGATCTGCGCAGCTGTCGCCACTTTCGTGGGCTCCTGGGAGGCCCAGCGGAGGTACGTCTTACGCAGATCACTGTGAGGCCTCCCTGTCCCTTGCGGGGCTGCGATCTGCGCAACCGTCGCCACTTTCGTGGGCTCCTGGGAGGCCCAGCGGAGGCACGTCATTCGCAGACCACTTTGAGGCCTCCCTGTCCCCTGGGGGGCTGCGATCTGCGCAACTGTCGCCACTTTCGGGGGCTCCTGGGAGGCCCAGCGGAGGTACGTCATATGCAGACCACTTTGAGGCCTCCCTGTCCCCTGCGGGGCTGCGATGTGTCTCAAGCGGTACATGGAGCTTCACCGACGGTCCCAGTGGAGCAGTCCGCATGGCGGTCGCGCCTCAGTTTATACACGCCCAGTGCAGCAACAGCTTACTGACGCAAATCGGTGTCCCAGATTGGTGTGTGTGTGTGTTTCTTTGTGTTTCTGTGTGTATGTACGTGCACCCGTTTACTGACGCAAATCGGTGTCCCAGATTGGTGCCCTTGTATTTCCATTGTTGTATGTTTGCCGTTACTCTTCTTGCTGCGCTCTTCTGATTCCGCTGCTGGGTGCTCTTCTTGCGCACTGCGTGTCTTTCAAATTGCCCGTCGGTATTGAGTGGTCCTGAGTGTGAGTGACACATGTGTAGAAAGGGTTGGGTACGTCGCAGGATAATTTTATCAATCGTCATCCCGCATTAGTTGTGTGTCCGGGCGCAGCCGATCCGATTCGATCTCGATGGCGCGCCGGTGCGGCCCGGTTCGACGCACATTTCGGGCCGACCCGATCGCGATTCGAAGCACATTTCGAGTCGACTCATCGTGACACGATCTCATCAACCCATCCCAGGGGGGGCAGACTCGACCGTCACCCTCGAGCTCTACGTGCCTCCTGCGAGGAGGGCTACGGTTCCTCCCCGAGCGCCGGGGGCTGCTCGAGAGGTCTCGAGCGGGGGGGCGCAGGAGGAGGAGGACCGCACCACCAGGAGAACCGTTCCCAGCTCCCTTCGATGGTGACTGTCGTGCCGGCTTTTCTCCCCGCCACCTTGCCCACCCTCTCCGATGGGCATCGCAGCAGTGCCTCTTCATCCTCCACGTGAGGCTCATGTCAGCCAGCAGGGGCTTAAGTAGGCGTGCTTCTGCACGGTTTCCCTCCTCCCTTCACCACCCACCAAACCACCCCAACCCAACCCGAAGGCCTCAATTTGCCCTCGATTTCCAGAGGGGTGGGGTCCGGGAACATCGAAAAAACACATATGGAGCCATCCCCCCCAACCTGAAATTCGGGTCTTCTGGTTGGGTTGGGGTGGTCTGGTAGGTAGTCATCCCTGCAGGCACCGTGGGCGGAACACATATCCAGGTCCTCAGCCTCGCGAGCTGAGCTCTCGGGCAACGACCCCGTGCATGCGGGGCGACCCCGTGGAAGCAGGACACGCCGTATCCATGCGGCCGCGCATCCGCGGGGTCGCGCCACGGCATGCTGACCGCGAAGCCGCGGATGTGGGGATCTTCGCCGTTCGTAACGGGCAGTCGTTTTCTCCTGCGCCCCTCCTGGGGCCGGGTGCCCCTGTTCCCCGCAGCAGCCCCCGCGCCCATCCCAGCAGCAGCTTCCCTGTTCGCCTCCTCGCAGACCTCGCGTCGGCCAGCACGGGCATCCTATAGGGGGGGAGGTGCACGACCGCGGGCGCCTCCGACGAGCGGAGCGCGCGCTTCTGCGCAGCCTGAGCCCCTCCCTCCTGGAGCCGGTGGGGCCCGGGCCGGGCGCGCTCTTCCGCGCGACGACGACCCCCCCCTCAGAACCTGGCATCGCAATTCTGTTATGGCGGGCGATGTGCTTGGATTCGGCTCAACACCACCCAGAGAAGGACAGGTCTAGGCTTCCGGTCGTGATTCTTCTCGATGGTCGACGTTTTATCGCAATGTCGGATCTCAGGGAAATGCGACGGAGTTTTTGCTGTTGCCATTTGCTGCCTTTGGGGTCCCTCGCCGGGCCGGGGGGGCCGTCATAAAACAGGACCAGGATCGGGATAAATCGCTCCAGAGCGTCCCGGAGCGCTCTCAGAGCGTTCCGGAACGCTCTGGAGCGGCCGCGGCGCCCAACACATCCTCCCAACCCGCCGCTTCTCAGAGCTTTCGAGCTATCCCGATCCGATTTTGTCCTGCTCTTCGCGTCGTTTTAGTGACCCAGAGGCGCCGATGCGACCTCCCCCAGGGGTGCATTCCGACTAGACCGTCGCGGCGGAGCCAGCCGCGGCGACGAGGGCTTCCCAGGAGGCCCAGAGAAGGCGAGAACGAGGCAGCCGCAACATCGGCACCTCTTCCTCCCCAGACCCCCGACGCAGTGATCTTTGTCACAGCCTCGGCCCCCAGAGGTCGTTTTAGCCGTTAGAAAGCGGCCCTGGGCTGAGAGGCCGGCCCTGGGCGAGAGGTTCAGACCTCCCGGGGCCCACGCCGCGGAAGAGGTCATGACGTCTGCGATGGCGTGCGTGCCTCGGGGTGCCGGCAATGTTAAAACGACGGAGGAGGAGGAGGAGGAGGAGGAGGAGGAGGAGGAGGAGGAGGAGGAGGAGGAGAAGGAGGAAGAGGCCATTTTGGCTATTTTTGGGTTCGGCCCCCTGGCGCCCTGCCCGCGGGCCAAACCAGGTGCCGTCGAAGCGCGGTTACGCCGCGCCCCCGTCGCCGAAGGGCGACTCCCAGCCCGCCTCCACGCGCGCCTGCGCCCAGCGCGCCGCGGCGGCGGGCGAAGCGAAGCCGTGGAGCGCGGCCGCCTGCCAGGCATCCGCCTCGGCTGGCCGCAGCCCCCAGCGCGGCGGCCGCCCAGCCCCAGCGGGGGCCCCAGCGCCGCCTGCCTCGCCGGCGCCTCCTCGGAGCACCGCCGCGAGCCGCGCCTGCTCCTCGGCCGTGGGCGCCTGCGGGGCGAGGAGCCGCACCTTGCTCTTCGGCTCCTGGAGCCGCATCAGGAGCCGCCTCGCCTCTGCCGCCCGCTCGCCAGGGGCAGGTCGCCCCTTGCAGCTGCCCAGCAGGCCAGTCCCTGCAGGAGGGGACCTCTTCCAGAAGCGGCAGCCACACTTCAGGCACCAGGCCATGGCCCCGTCGCCGTTTTCCAGGCGAGAGACGACGATGCAGTGCCCTCGCACCTCCCGCGCCACGCCTGCTCCTGCCACAGCTGCCTGCAGCTCGGGGGCGGCTGCCGCAGCGTCCTCGAGCTCGACGGCGGCGGCCTCGTCGGCGGCGTCGGGTGGCTGGCCGAGCTCCGCGCCAGCAGCAACCCCAGCACCAGCAGCAGGAGCCTGGCCATGCACGAGCTCGGCCTCGAGCGCCGCCGCCGCCACCTCCTCGTCGGCCTGCTCCGCCGCGTCCAGCGCCTCCTGCGGGATGTCGTAGACGAGGTCGGCCGTGCCTACCACCCCGTCGGAGTCCAGCTTCTCGTGGTCCACCGGTGGCGGCCAGCTCGCCGATCCAGCGCCCGAGCTCCTCCGCACGCCAGGCGCACGCCTGGAGGAACCAGACCAGCTCCTCGTCGATCGGCCACAGGGCGGCGCCCCTCTTGGCCCACAGGTCGGCTGCCCTGTTGCCCTTGATCATGAGCTCCTCCTCCCAGGTGGACGCCGCGGCAAGCGCCTTGTGCGCCTTGACCTTGCGCACTGTGGCCGTCAGGCCAGGCCCCGCCCACCACTCCTGCCACAGGTGGCGGCACGCCTGCAGCGGCGCGAGGGCCTTGCCCCGCGAAAGCGCCAGGCCGACCGTGCCAGCACAGTCGCAGAAGACCTCGAGGCCCGCGCCGTCGTCCGACGCCTGCCAGTACTGGGCCAGCATGTGGAACGCGCAGTCCTCGCCGTCCCTGGCCTCCTGCTCGGGCCCGTACCTCCACGGGACGATGCCGTGCATCCCGCCGATGACTTCCCCGCCGAGGCCGATCTGCACCGCGGCCCAGCCAGCGCGGCGTGCCCCTCGCAGCGCGGGGAACCTGGCGCTGCCATCCACGAAGACCCTGCCCGCGAACTTCGAGCCTGGCGGCGCGCCAAACCAGCGCGGGGCCGCGAGCGCAGCGTCTGCCGCCGCGGGGAAGGCAAGGGCAGGGCCGGGACAGAGCGCACGCGCGAAGAGCTCCGCCGCGGCATCCCCGCGCTGCGCCGCCAGCCTTGCCCCTTCCAGCAGCTCGGGCGAGCGCGCCTCCCTCCGCAGCGGCTGCCAGGCGTCGCACTCGAAGGCCCTGTGCCACAGCGTGCCTCTGCCTCCACACAGGCAGCAGCGGCCATCGAGCGCCTTGCCCTCCTTCCAGAGCCGCTCCTGCGGCCAGTGGGAGCCGCCGAGGACCGCCACGAGCGCGCGCCTGTGACGGGCCTGCCAGAGCGGCGGCGGCCGCGCGGGCCCCTGGCGGCCTGAGCCAGGGGCGGCCTCAGCGGAGGCCTGCTCCTCGAGGCGGCGGCTCACGCGGAGGAGGCGCTCCAGCCCCTTCCAGTTCACAGGCCATGCCCAGGCGCCAGGCCCGCGCAACCGCTGCAGCGCGAGCACATCCGAGGCCAGCAGCGCTGACGCGCGCACCACCTGCACCAGCATGCCTGGCGAGAAGAACTCCAGCGAGAAGACCCGCGCCTGCCAATCGATGACGGCATTGAAGGCCACCATCTCGCAGCCGACCCGCCTCAGAGCCAGTGCACACGCCTGCGCAGGGTCACGGCGCTGCCCCCAGGGGCGGCGCAGCTCCAGCAGGCCTTGCGCCCCGCGCCAGCACTCCTGCACCACCGCGGCACTGGGCAGGTCCGTCTCCAGCGTCATGCCCCAGGAGCGTGCCACCTCCACCGCGTGCACCACGAAGGGGTCTCGGTAGGCGGCGCCTTGCTGGGCCCGCAGCCGCAGGCCAACGCTGGCGCCCATGGGCAGCTTGCCCTCCGCGCGCATGGCGGCGACCCGCAGGCCGTGCAGCTTCCCGCAGGCGAGGCCCGTCACGGCGGAGCCCCAGACAGCGGCGGCAGCGGGGCCCCCCCTCTGGATGTGGCCCACCCGCGCACCAGCGCCGCGCAGCAGGCGCGCCCGCGCACTGACCGCCGCCGCGCGGCCAAGCCGCGCGTCCTGCTCGCCCGCGCGCCTCCAGCGCCCGTCGGTAGCGTCACTGCCCAGCGGGCCAGCGGCCCGTGCGCCCAGCAACCGTCCAGCGCGTCGCCCAGGTCCTCGCTGTTCACCAGGTAGCCCGTCTTCGCCTCCGAGATGACCAGCCCCTTGGCGACCAGGCCCTCGATGAGGGCAGCCATGGCCTTGGGTAGCTGCTGCACCACCTGAGCCTCGCCGCCGACCGCCTGCAGCAGCGCGTCGCCCACGACGTTCTGCAGGCGAACCACCGGGTTCTCACGCATGATCTGCACGAAGAGGGTATGCGCCAGCAGCTTGGCCAGTCCGACCGCCCCACTGCATCCCGCCACAGTGGTGCCGTTCGCCTCGAACGGCTTGGAGACTGAGCCGCACCACGACACGCACCGCTGCGTGCAGTACGACGCGCAGTAGCACCGCAGCAGCGCGAGCGGGAAGCCCGTGGCGACAGCCTGCACGCGCAGCTCCTCGTGACTGACATGCTCGTAGAACTTCGCCAGGTCGGTGACTCCAGTTGCCGCCGAGAGGCCCCTGCTGCGAGCGAAGGCCGCCAGGAGGTTGTGCACCGCTCCTGCGCGCTCGCACGGGCACTCCGACGTGCCCCAGAAGGCGGGGTTCTGCAGCGAGGCCTCCCAGCGGGCCACCAGCGGCTGTCGCATCCTGCTCCGCACCCTCAGCCAGATGGCCGTGAGGCCGATCGGCCGCTGGCCTCCAGTCGCCTTGGGGATGAACACAACCAGCTGCCACAGTGCCTCCCGCGTGGGCCTCCGCTCCCAGGCCTGGAGGAGCTCCAGGAAGCGCTCCCTGTAAGACCGCGGGAGGCGCAGCAGCTGCTTCGGGTGGAGCCTATCCCAGCCGAGGCCGCACCCCTCGCGGTAGGTGCCCAGGACCCGCTCCAGATCCTCGAGCTCCAGCGGCGGCAGCACCGACTCCTGGATGTCCCAGTCCTCGGGCGCCACCTCGCCAGCGCGCGACGGCTTGATCCAGATGGGCTGCCACGCCTTCAGCAGCGCAGCCACCGCGGCCTCGCCTGCTACGGGCATGCGCGGGCCATCGTCGCCATCTGCGCCCGCGTGCACCACCGTGGGCAGCACCGCGACCTGCTTGATGAAGCGGTAGGCCGCCGAGCCGCCCCTCTCGGTGGCAGCAGCCTGGGCCCAGGCGCGCCACTCAGCAGCCCGCCGCTGCTTGTCCTGCATCCAGCGCCGCCTCGCCTCCTCCTGGACGAACTGCACCGTCAGCTTGCACGGTGAGGTGCTGAGCAGGCCGACAACGCGGGCGACCGACAGCCCTGCGAGCGGGCCGTCATCAGGCCGCTCGAGCTCGAACGCCTCCAGCACCTGACGCTGCTTGCGCAGCGGCGCCGCGCAGCGACCTCCTGGCGCCGCCTCCTGCAGCGCACGCCAGCGGGAGCACGCCGCCGCAAACGACATCCAGCGTCTGCACGCCGCGCCAACACTCCTCTTGAGGTCCTGCTTACAGGCCGCCTCCATCATGACTTTCTGCGTGCGCAGCCCGTCAGCCCGTCCTTTCCAACGGCTGGGCGGCGCGATCTCGTGGAGGTCGATCAGGTAGGCCTCCACCGCCTCAAACCATTCCTGGCAGCCGACCTTGAGCGGCTGCTCACCTCCTGGGCTCCAGGCAGAGAGCCCACGCTCACGCGGCGCTGGCCTCGCTGGCGGCGGAAGCGGCAGCGGGAAGGCGGCAGGGAACAGCGGCCGCTGCACCCTCGCCGCTGGCCCTACGCCGCGGAGCACCACCTTCAGCGGCACGTGGTCCTTCGTCGGCGCCTGCAGCAGCACCTCCACCGTCTCCACGAAGCCCGTGAGGACCTTGCTGACGACAGCGAAGTCGAAGACCTTCGAGCCGCAGGTCGGCTCCCCTGGGGCGACAAGGGCTGCGCCCGCGCTGCGGTCCCACTCACGGACGTCCTCGGGCTCCATGTTCCAGTCACCCATCACCAGCCACGGCGACTCCAGCTGCCCGACGTACTCGTGCAGCGCCGCCATGAGCCCGATGTTCTCCTTCGCCCTGCCTATCTTCGTGATGAAGTAGGACGAGATGATGCAGCACGGCTCCCTGAATCCCAGGTTCACCTCGCACACCTGGAACCGATGGGCTGGGAGCCCTGGCGTCGCGACTGCCGCAGACGGCCGCAGCGTGGCCACAGCCACACCTCCCGAGCTCTCCAGCGGCCCAGGGCCCGTCGCCATCGCGGCCTGGCCGCGCCAGCAGAAGCCACGCGCCTGCATCCAGCCCGCAGCGCGGGCCACCGCCTGCTTGCCCTTGAGGCGGTGCTCCTGGAGGCAGAGCACCTCGGGCAGCCGCCCCACGCCGTCGTGCAGCCACTCGACCAGCGATTGCGCGGAGCCCCACGCGGTGGCGTTGGCCGACACCAGCTCCACCACGTCCACCGCCTGCGGGCGGCTACCCTGAGGCTGGGCCTGCCACTCGCTGGCGCTTGGCCAACGCTGCGCGCCAGGCCTCCCGCTGCTGCTCGTCCTCCATGCCGACCTCGTCGAACAAGGCATCGAGCCCGTCGAGCTCTGGGCCCGGGCCGAGGTCGCCAACGCGCTTGCGGTCTCCAGAAGGACCAGCAGCGCCATCCACCTCGCCTGCGGCCGCGGGGCCGGCCTCCTGCGCGGCGGCGGCCCGCTCGGCGGCAGCAGCAGCCGCACGGGCTCGCTCGGCCGCCGCTGCCTCGCGGGCGCGGGCGTCGGCGGCAGCGAGCTTCTCCACGAGGCCGCGGGCCTCCGCGGCCATCGCGAGCAGGGCGTCGCCGTCCTCCCCGAGCTGCAACACCCGCTCCCGCTCCGCCTCGAGGCCCTCAAGGCTCTTGAGCAGCGCCTTGCCCAGGTCGCCCGTCTCCTCGGGCTCGCCCACCTCCATGGGCGACGGGCCTGTGTGCTGCGCCAGGTCGGCGCGCTTCCTGGCGCGAACCGCCTCGGCCACCTCCACCAGCTGGTGACGGCGCTTCTGGAGGACGCCCACCTGCTCCGCCACGCGCGCCGCGGCGGCCTCCTGCTCCTCCCTGGCCGCCGCCAGCATGGCCTCGGCACGGCCGACCTGGCCCTTGACCTTCGCCTCCCTGGCCAGGAAGGCCTGGAGAGACAGCTCGGCCAAGGGCTCCGCAGGCGGCGGCACGTCGGCCTCGGGCACCAGGGCCCCGAAGTCCTAGACCAGGGCCGCCGACCAGCCCTCCCTGGGGCCGAAGTGACGGAGGAGGGCCAGGCGGACCTCCTCGTCCTTGCCGAGGCCGCTGCTGGGATTCTCCACGGCCGCCTGCTTGGCCGCGCACTGCGCCCACGGCGCCGGCGTGGCCGCGGCGGCGGACGGGCCAGGCCCATCCGAGGCGAACCGCACCCGCTTCGCCACGGCCTTCGCCTTCCCCTTGGCCTTGACCTTCTTGGCCTTGTCGATGGCGTCGCCGATCGTGCCAGCACCTCTCGGCGGCCGCGCCGCCTGGCAGAGCCTGCACACCGTGCGCCACGCCATGTTGCTGTAGCCAGCTGCACATGCGTTGCACGTCCAGGGGTCGCCACCCTGGCTGGCGCCGCGTGCGCCTCCAGCAGCACAATTCGCCATCGGCCCGCGGGGGCACGCCGCTTCGAAGTACGCACCCGCACGAGCGAGCCTCGTGCTCGCCCCGAAACGGCTTGGAGGAGGAGGAGGAGGAGGAGGAGGAGGAGGAGGAGGAGGAGGAGGGGGAGGAGGAGGAGGGAGGAGGAGCAAGCGGAAGGGTCGGCAGTTGGAGCACGGGAGGGAAGGGGCATGGCCGGCCCCTGGAGCAGCAGCTCGGCCGCGTTCGCCGCCCCTCGCTAAAACGACGCGAAGATCGGGACAAAATCGGATCGGGATAGCTCGAAATCTCTGAGAATCGGCGGGTTTGGAGGATGAATTGGGCGCCGCGGCCGCTCCAGAGCGTTCCGGAACGCTCTGAGAGCGCTCCGGAACGCTCTGGAGCGATTTATCCCGATCCTAGCCCTGTTTTGAATGTGCTCAGTGAAGGTAGGCATGGACAGGTGCACCGAAGGCAGCATGTCTGCTGGGATGCCACTCCTGGGAAGTCACACTCCGTATCGGCGCGGGTACTCCGCGGTCGATTCATCGGCCGCGTTGGGGCGAATCCGGCCTGATTCGGCTCAGTGCCGCTTTCTCTGGCTGCATCCGGCTGGATCCCGGGCTTAATCTGGCCTTCTCATGTGAAGTGGCTCCGTAATTCATTGAGCGGCCCCGGGGAACGCGGGGAAATCATTTGCGTGGGACACGCCCGTGGAATTGCCCACGAACAATTCGGAAAATACGGACAAATAATTAACCATTTTCCTGATAATTCCCACATATTATTTTTTTCCCACCCAAATATTCTGGCGCCCAATCCATCTTAGTATCTTTTTTTGCAGGGTCATTAGGATACGTGACACGAGAACGGCATTCAAACTTGTTTTTTTCCGCGGCGTGCTTCGATGGGGCTCAGGAGTGGCACAGGGGCGCCCTCTTCTTGCCCCCCCCCCCGCCCTCCCCTGCGCCTCCGCCTCGTCCTCCCCTTCTGCTCGTGCTCCCGCTCCTTCTTCTACTCCTTCTGCTCGCGCTTCTACTCGTCTACTCTTGCTGTTCTTGCTGTTCCGTCTCCCCCTCCTCCTCCTCGCCCTCCTTCTCCTCGTCCTCCTTCTCTTGTTCCTCCCCTTCCTCCAGTTCCCCCGCCCCTTTCATCCTCTGCCCCCTCCATCATTAGCAGCAGCAGCAGCAGCAGCAGGAGTGACCTCTGGTGCGGGCACGGATGGGTCCTCATGTGGCCGAGAAACGAAGCGGAAGCAGCGGCTTGCGCGCCCCGGTCTGGTCTCCCCGCGGCCCCCCCAAAAAGCCGCGCACCAAAGGCCATTCTTACCCAGGGTCACTCTTGCGCGTAGCCGAGAAGAGAATCGGCGGCGAGCGAGGGGGGGAGTGGGAAGGAGAAGGTCTTCTCAGAGGGCGGTGGGGCTCCTCGGACGCCCTCCGAGGCCTTCTGAGAAGTTGTGCTTTATCTTCGTGAAAGGCCTGGGGAACTTTCCAGATGGCTGGGGGACCTCCGAGCCTTCTGAGAAGGCCTTCTCCCTCTCGTTTCCCCCCCTCGCTCGCCGCCGAGAGGAGGGGTGGGGGAGGGGCGACTCGTCGACCTGTTTCGTATCTCTGGGCCCGTCCTGGAGGAGGAGGAGGAGGAGGAAGAGGAGGCGGAGGAAGAGGAAGTCAGGAGAAGGAGGAGGAGGAGGAGGAGGAGGAGGAGAAGGAGGAGCAGGAGGAGGAGAAAGAGGAGGCGGAAAAGGAGGAAGGAGGAGGATGAGGAGGAGGAGGAGGAGGGGGAGGAGGAGGAGGAGGAGGAGGATGGGGGGCGGAGGAGGGGGAGGAGGGGGGGGGGAGGACTCAGAGGATGAGGAGAGCGCCAGGTGGAGGATAAGGAGAGGAGAGCGCCAGGTGGAGGAGGAGGAGGTGATGAGGACTCAGAGGATGAGGGCGTGATCCCATGGGAAGCGTGCTCCACGGTCCTCTTCCCCCTCATCTCCCCCGCCTCCGCATCCTCCTCCTCGTACTCGGCCTCCTGCTTCCCCCCCTTCCGCCTCCTTCTCCCCGTCCTCGTACCTCTCTACCGCCTCCTCCTTCTACTCCTGCGCGCCATGCTGCTGCTGCTGCATATCCTGGCCCTGCGCTTCCGCATGCTGTTCGTGCTCCTCTTTTTTTCCTTGCTGCTGCTTCTGCTGCTCCTGCTGCTCCTCTCCCTGCTCTCCTGCTGCTGCAGGGCTGTTTAGCCCAGATGTCCATTTTGGACTTGGCCCGCGCGGGGGGCGGCCGCGTCCACCTCGCCCCCCTTTTGGGCGCACCGGCGCAAGACTTACCGAACGATGACAGGCGCGCGCGGCCGCCTATGCGGCCGCGCTATGTCCCAGCCCCCCGGACGGGGGCTGCACTCAGCAAGGGCTACGACGGCCTCGTGGCATGCCACGACAAGAGGCCACGCCACGGGATGAGGAGGGGCGGTTTAGGAGGAAGTAGGCCAGGGCGGGACGGGCCATACCTCGAGCGTAGGAGGAGGAGGAGGAGGACCTTGAGCGTAGGAGGAGGAGCGGGACGGGCCGATAGAGGCAACTTCGCGTTGGCGACCGTGCAGTTCCACGGCAGCAGCTGGCGCGGGTGCAGAGCAAATCTTTCAGAAAGATGCGCGCCGAGAACGGCGGCAGGCTGCGGCAGCAGCACGAGTGGCATTTAGAGCTGTGCCAAGCAGCCGCCTACCGCGGCCTCAAGCACGGCGGCCGACCGCGCGGCGGGAAGGTCGCTCGGCCACCCTTCTCACCCCTACCCGCCTCCCCTCGCGCCCTGGCTCACGTCCGTCTTACTTCGCAACCCTCGCATCGTCGTCGTCGGTTTTGTACCCCGCCTGCCCCCCCCCCTCCCCCCCCCCCTCTCGAGTCCTGGCGGGTTGGGTGCCATGCCCCCCCGTCGCCCCTGCCCAGGTCGCCATGGGAAAGACCAGGCGGTCGCTGGAGCTGTGCGCGGCTGTTGCCCGCGTTACCCAGCGGGCGCTGGGCAAGCGCATCCGCTCGTGGTCGCAGGACCCGGGGGAGGAGGAAGAGGAGGAGGAGGTAGAGGAGGAGGAAGAGGAGGTAGGGAGGAGGTAGAGGGCGCTCGTCTGAGAGCCGCGGCGGACGGGGCCCGTTCGGAGGAGGTGAGCCCGCCGACGGATGGGGAGGAGGGGAGGTAGATGAGCAGGCGGAGTACACATGCGCACGCACGCACGCACGCACGCACGCACGCACGCACGCACGCACAGACACACACGCACACACACACACACACACACACACGCACGCACACACAC
This sequence comes from Prorocentrum cordatum, assembly GCA_963575745.1. Classification (NCBI taxonomy): domain Eukaryota; class Dinophyceae; order Prorocentrales; family Prorocentraceae; genus Prorocentrum; species Prorocentrum cordatum. The sequence goes on along the minus strand of CAUYUJ010005471.1, from coordinate 7,265 downwards.
ACACACACGCACGCACGCACGCACGCACGCACACACACACACACACGCACACACACGCAACACACACGCCCCCCCTCCCCCCCACCCTCCCCCACCCCCCACCCCCGCAAAGGAGGCGCGCGTCGATGGCATGGTCTTGAGCAGAGGCTTCGACTGCACGCCGTGGCGCGTGCGGTTCGGGAGCCCGCAGTTCGAAGTGGCGCCGCATGCGAGGTACCTGGTCAAGGACCGCGGCTGGGATCTCAGGCGGCGGTGGGAGGAGGCGGGCAAGAGGCGGAGCGGATGGAGGAGGCGGAGGAGGAGGGCGAGGAGATGCAGGGGGAGGAGGGTATGGAGAGGATGTGATGGCGGAGGTGGAGAGGAGGAGGCGGACGAGGGGGGGGAGGCGATGGAGGATGAGATGGAGGTGGCGATGGAGGCGGAGGAGGAGGATGATGATGAGGAGGAGGAGGGGGCGGAGGCGGAGGAGGAGCAGGGGGAGGAGGAGGAGGGGGGGGCGGAGGAGGAGGAGGAGTAGGCGGAGGCGATTCGCTCCCCCATGACCCTTCCGCCGCCGGCCCTGAGGACGCGGAGACTGGCAGGTGGGAGAGCATCAGCGCCAAGGAGTACGTCGACAGGGGTATTGGGCGTGCCTTACCTGGTAGGGGGTCAGTCGAACTACTGGGCATGAAGATGCACCTGTCGCTCGTTGACTCGGACCCCGGGGGGCAGGGGGGGGGCGATCGACGGCGACGAGGGCGATCATCTTGACTATAATAGCCACGAGGAAAACATGGAGGTGGACGCTGGAGATGCGAGGGGTGCCGAGAGGGCAAGGGAGAGCGCGAGAGAGGGAGAGACTTACCCTTCCCCCCGTCCCCCTCCGCTTCTTTGTCTTTCTCGCCCTTCCCCCCCCCCATTCCCCCCCCCCCCGCGCCCCCACCCTCATCGTGCTCCTGTTCTACTGCCCCCCCCCCCCCCTCCCCGCCGACCTCCTCTTTGGGTTGACCTCCCTTCTCGTCTGCAACCTCTCCCCCCAGCGACGCACTGTCTCCTTAGGCCTGCCTGTGCCCCCCCCCGCCACTCGCGCCCAGCTGCCCGATCAGGATGGGTTCGAGCAGCGCATGGATGCGCCCACTCCACCGTGCTTCCTTCAGAACAGCCGCGCGAGCACCATCGTCGAAGGCGTCGAGGCCGCCTTCGACGGGCTCAACACGCAGGGCATCAGGGAGCTCGCGCGCACCGTGCCGTACATCTTCTTGAGCCAGGTGCCGGACAATGCGCCGAGCAACGGGCGCGCGTTGGGCTATATACATGACCAGTTGCAGGACCTCACCACCGTCCTCGAGAACCCATTTGACATCTGTGCTGTCCACGCCGTGCACACGACCATGGTGCACGCTGTGAACGAGGACGCCTGGGGTTTGGGGTTTCAGCGAGGGTGCTAGAGGGTGGAGCGGCGGCCCGCGAGGGGGTCGGCGATGCTCGATGCAGTCGACGACGCCGACGGCGGTGGTGCCCAGATTCCCCTTCCCTGCTTCGCTCGGGCCCGTCTGTCGAGGGGCAGGAAGCGGGGTGCGCAGTCTTAGGAGGGTCAGGGCTGGACAGAACCCCCAATAGTGACACGTCGATTAGTGAATTGTCCGTTTTTGGTTCTCGAGAGGGCGCCGTGGCCGTTATTTTCCAGGCTTGCGCCCGCCAGGTTTGGGCCTCAGGTCGTTTTCACTAAACCACGTTTTGCTAAAGGGGGTTCTGTCCATCCCCGAGAGGGCACCTTAGGCGCGAGGGGGGGCTGATCACGAAACCAGCAGAGGGTCGAGGAGGTCGAGCTACGGAGGAGGGGGCGGATGGGCCGAGACATGATGAGGATGAGTTCGATAGCAGTAGCGCCGCCACATTGCACGCACCCGGGAATCCCTGATTGGTGACGTGCACGCACTGACGGTGGTCCACAGGTCCGTTGGCCATCACAACGCAGTGGCCATGGCCCTTGGCAGTCTCCTGCTAGATCCAGAGGTATTCGAATACAACACCTTGGACTTGCCAGACCCGCGTTGGGCACAACACTTGGATGAGCTCATGTGGTTCAGCGTGGGGAAGGACGTGCGCGGAAGCACCGACAATGCTGGCGCAGCGGCGAGTGAGCCGCAGGACGTTTGGCACTGTCAGAACATAGGGGGAGGAGAGGATGCTGAGGACGGCTAGCAGCACGGTGCGGTATGATGAGGAGGTGACTAGGTGGACCCAACCGCGGATGATGTAGGAGTGGTGGTGCTAGTCGATGCCTCCTCCTCCTCCTCCTCCTCCTCCTCCTCCTCCTCCCTCTCCTCTGCCCCTGCCTCCTCCTCCCTCTCCCTCTCCTCCTCCTCCTCCTCCTCCCTCTCCCTCTCCTCCTCCTCCTCCCTCTCCCTGCCCCTGCCTCCTCCTCCTCCCTCTCCTCCCCCCTCCCTCTCCTCCTCCTCCCTCTCCCTCTCCTCCTCCACATCTCCACCCGCGCCCCTGTGCCCTTCTTCCCCGCTCCTCGTCTCACGAGAACCCCCCCCCCCCCTCCGTAGGGTTACCAGTGCCGATGTGGCGTGCATGGTTTTGCCCCCCTAAGAACATCGAGCAGATCAGACGCAAGATCGCGAAGCTGAGGCAGTTCATTAACGGCGATGTTCGCTCTGGGCGGATTATCCATTACGAGCGCGCTTGTGGACGCTGCGCGTCTGCTGCCGCAGCAGCGGAGAACACTCTGTGCGCGCTGCTGGAAGCAGGGGTGTTGCTCCCGGCGGGTTGCACGGAGCCGAGCAAAAACAGGTGGGGTCACATGGACGAGAGCATGGCGCAGCAGGCGACACGGCGAGGAGAAAGAGGGCACGGAGGCTGTGGAGGACGACGGGGAGGCAGTTGAGGAGGACTAGGAGACTGAGGCGACGGACGAGGATGCTGAGGTTGAGGGCGAGGGGGCTGAGGAGGAGAACGCGGGGGCTGAGGAGGGGGGCGAGGAGGCTCAGGAGGAGGACGATGAGGCTGAGCTGGAGTGCAGGGCGGCCGGGGAGGAGGACGTGGAGGCTGAGGGGGGGGGGGAGAGGGGGGAGGTTGAGACGCTGGCGGCCCAGGAGGAGGAGGCTGAGGAGATGGGGGAGGCTGTTCCGTTTCCTGAGTCAGGCGCCTGGCATCATGGTGCACGATTTGGCCGCGCGGTCGCTCCTGCGCGCCTTCCCCAAGTGGGAGAGGATCGCTGCCGCGCATGACCAGGACTGCGCCGCCCCTTTGGCGGATGGGGGCATGGGCAGGAGAGTCGGGGGGGGGGGGGATGAGGCGGCGGCGGAGGCGACGCAGATGATCACTGGGTTCACGGAGAGTAGGGGGGGCAGGCGGACGTGCAGGAGGATTGGGGCGAGGAGGAGGAGCCAGATGACAGCTATGCTGACGTGGCAACGCTGTGCTCATTTTCTTCGGATCCATCATCCCTTTGCTGCTGCGTCTGATTGCCCGGCTGACGGTGCACTTGGCGCGCTTCCTTGCACCCCTCCGGCCAGGAAGCAGATAACGTGGATTACCGCCAGTACGTGAACAGCAAGGTGCACAGGTCATGCTGCTCGATGCGAGGTTTCTTGTTTAAGGCTCGACTGTTGTCGGCTATGGCTGCGGGTCGGCCGATGCACTGGTTGTGGCAGCGCTTGGAATGGCTTGATGAGCACCGCGCGGGCATCATGGATGTCACGCCCTTGGCCGCCGCGTCGGTTCGGTGATGTTGGGGGCGGCGGATTAGTCAGGCGGCGGTCTGAGGTCAGGGGCGGTGACCGGCGGGGTGTCGGGGGGCACAATGACAGCAGCAGCATCAGGACACTGGGCATATCGAAGCGGAATGGCGGAGGTAAGCAAAGATACCACACGAGCTTGAGTATAACACAGAGGATCAGAGGCGAGGGTCATAATCAGGATGCCACAGAGCACCACGAGGCGTCTCGTCTCGCTTCACCGCGTCGCCTCATCTGATCTTCGCGCCTGATTGTCTCGCCTGATCGTCTCGCCTGATCGCCTCGCCGACCCTCCCCCCCCTCCCCCGTCGCATGCCTAGGTCATTCGACCTCACGTCAGTCCCTTCGTCGAGTGCCAGCGCCGGCTCATGGCGATGCTGACGAAGCCAGCGTCGGAGGAGAGCATGGCGTGGTCGGGGCTCTCCATGCTATTCTTCCACTACGCTGGACGGCCCACCGAGCTCGGCATAGTGAAGCAGTGCAGCATGCAGATCTGCGCTTCCGCGTACGCGCAGCTGCACTGGAGGTTCTACATTAATTTGGGAATCGGCAGAGGTAGAACGGGGCGGCGGTGTCGGGCGTGACTCGGGTGGCGGCGGGGCATTTAGGAGGAGGAGAGTTTGGCGGGGGCGAGGGCAGACGGGCGATTCATGGACACGATCTCTTGGTGATGCCCCTCCCCCCCAACTGGCCATCTCTCCCACGTGGCGCCCCTTGCCTCAGTGGCCACGCTGTCGTAGGCCCCTCCATAGCAGTCACCGCGTCCTTGTCCTTCTCTTCTTTCCGACACCTCCACCGCCCCCTGTCCATGCCTCCTCCAACACCCCCCCGCCCCCCCCCCCGCCCCCCTCCCCTCCGCCGCGCTACCCCCCCTCCCCCGAGGTTCCACGACGCGCTTGGGGACTGGCCCTTCCGGCTGCTCAGGATGTCGACGGATGCTTCGACCGAGGACTTCAAGCAGGCTGCTGCTGCGTTCTTTGCCGAGGACAGGTGCTGTCTTGAACCTAAGCTTGCTAGGAAGATGCGCAACTTGTGGTCTACTTCCCAGGATATATTCAGCCTGCGGCTTATCCCGCGACCCAGGTAGGTTCCGACACGGTTCGAGAACGTCCAGGGTGTAACGCCAGAGGCGCCTGTGGTGCCCACAAATGGATGGCTGCTTCGCTCGGTCATGGCGACAACTCTTGTACGCCTTGGAAACGTCTTGCAGTCGTCGGGGCCCGCTCTTGTTAACCCCGTGAGAGACTCGTGCGTCGGGGGGCCTCGTCGGCCAATGCCCTCTACTGCGCCTGCGCCTACACCATATTGGCCCCATCGGGGCTCTCTTGCGAACCCCTCGGGATCTCGAGTCGACGTCTCCCCCGCGCGTCTGCGCTACAACCGCCCCGTGCTACACGTGCGTTAAACTACAGTGCGTTCACGCTCCCCGCGCTTGTATAAGAGTGGCGGATGCTGGACGACGCGGCATTTTGGCGAGCGTTTAGATTATTCGGCCGGCACGGCCTGTTAACCAATATGGACGTTGAGCGCTTGTTTGCTCAGATTCATCGGAGCATAGACATTGGCGATGTCTTCATGGAGCGTGTGAGGGCGAATGGCTTTCTGACGCAGTGCCTCTCACAGCACCTGCGGGCTGGTGGCCCGGACCCACGAGAGGAACACGCTGAGGATATGATGGCGGCTGGCGTCCCGCTGGAGCGGTCTGTCAGGCCCGTCGCCAGGGCGGGACACGCCGCGCCAGGGTGGATGATGTATGTGAATGCAAAGGAAAAGCCGAGCAGCAGCGTGTCTCAACCTCGTGACAAACGACAGCGTGTTCAGGCCCGCACCTTACTGAAGGCAGAGTTTGACAACCTCCCGCAGGAGGAGCAGGACACTTGGAATGCCAAGGCAGCGGAGGCTCACTTCATTAAACGGCAGGCTGCAGCGCGCGAGGCAGCTCTTCCAGAGGTCGAGCCCCTACCTGAGACCTGTGGTCCTACTCCCATGTGCGGCCTCAGTGGTGACGGCCTCCCGCTGAGCCATCAAGCCTTCTTGGCCGCGGCAGAGAGTGACCCCGCAGCCGCTTTCAACCAGTGGGGCCAGCAAGCTCGCAAGGAGTTTCGCGACACAACGTTTGTTAAAGATGCAAACAGGATCCCCCCGAAAAAGAAGATCTCATTGTGGCGCTCGTGCTGGCAACGCCACAGTGGCGTGTGCCAGTCCAAGGATTCGTCCATCTACGAGCCGTGCCTGAAGAGCGGTGCGGCCCTCTCGCGGTACCTCTGGGACAAACAATGGCAGTTCACTTGGGTGCGGGCAGACCTCACGGCTGCCGATCAGCACGATGTTATGGTTGCAGGCGGTTATTTCTGGGTGGCGTATACCCGAGGTGCGAACCCGCTCATGTCGCTATTTCTTGCAGGTGCCCCTGGGAGTGCAACGCACTGTCGCAGACTCGTCCCGTTGCGCTTCTGTCTCCTCTCCCCTCTCCTCCCGCCCCGCCCCTCTCCCTCCTCCCCTCGCCCTTCCGCTCACCCGCCCCCCTCCGTCCCATTCTCCTCCGTTTCCTTTTCCTCATTGCCCGCCTCTTGCCCTTGTCGCCTCTGTCGCCACCCCCGCACCCTTGGGTGCCCCCATCGCTCGATAGTAACTTTGTGTGAAGCCTCCTATCTTTGAGCTCTCCAGAGGCCCCCCCCCCCTCCGCCCGTCTTAGCTTTTAAGAGCCGCCCCGCGCCAGCAGGTGAACCATGCGGACCTGGTGAGTCAGTGCAATTTACTACAGACGGGGACAAGCTAGTGGTCCTTAACCAGGTATCGTTGATGAAGAGACTCTTGGGGGGCGCGGCGCCCACGCCAGGGCAGCAGCTGCTGTTGCGGAAGCTGAGCAGCAAGGTCGCCGAGAGCCCAGACTTCCCCTTGGGCGTGAGCGATATCACGCAGACCCTGGAGCCCGACGTCGTCGTTGACTGCGTGCTTCAGGATCCTCGTATGAGAATCGCCCCCCTATTCACTTGATACACCCCTTCCCCATGTGCGAGGTTGGGGTGGGGGATTGGCGTTGGGGATGCTCGTGCGAGCACGCGAGTGAGGACGGGCTTGTAGCAGGACGGCGCCAGGTAGGATGGAGGGGGCTTCGAGACGCCCGTGGCGGTCGGAGCGGAGGAAAACGGAGGAGGATTTGGAGGAGGGTGGAAGGGGGGCAGAGTGTGAAGGAGAAACGTGTGAGGGGTGGGAGGGCACGGTGGAGGAGTAGGGAGAGCGCGAGGAGGATACGGATGCTCAGTTTGCCAGCCTTCTCCCTCCAGGGCGCGGTGCCAGAGAAGACGGGCATCGCCGATGAGGATTGCAAGTTCCTCCAGATGTTCGACCCCAGCACCAGCTGCGGTCGGCTCATTGCTCACTTCCACAGCCTCTTCAACGCAACGGATATCGAGGGCACGATTTCGACAGTTGGCAACATCTTGCAGACCCTCCCGCGCGTTGAGGGGCCTGAGTTGGTGCTGGAGAGTAGTGACGACGACGACCCTGCGGCGCCCGGCGAGGCCGCCGAGGAGCTTC
>CAUYUJ010005470.1:5000-57500 GCA_963575745.1 Prorocentrum cordatum | reverse complement strand
CCCGCCCGAGGATTGTGCACTTCCCGCATGGCAGCCAATGCCTGAAGCCCCCATTCCACGCGTGCCCGCTTGACGACGGTACACTCTCAGCACGGCAGGTAATGCTTCAGCCCCCATACCACGCGTGCCCGCTCGAGACTGGTGTACTTCCCGCATGGCAGCCAACGCCTGAAGCCCCATTCCACGCGTGCCCGCTCGAGGATGGTGCACTTGGAACATGGCAGCGAATGCCTGAACCCTCATTCCATGTGCTCCCGCTCCAGGATTGTGCGCTTCCCGCATTGCGCTGGTAAATCCTACGCCCTTCATCCCACGCTCGAGGATCGTGCATTTCCCGCATTCCCAGGCGCTGTTCCCAAGCGCTCCAGGGCCTCCTAAGCAACGATTCTTCGCTAAAAACGACGGAAATGCGTCCCGAGCTTCCAAGACGGCCCGTGCAGGCAACCAAGGACACGAAGATGGCCCAAGATGCCTCGAAAACGGCCCAATATGGCCCCACGGCGGCCGAATATTGATTCAAAACAGCCCAAGATACCTCCAAGAGGGCCCCACATAGCTACAAGAGGATCTCCAACAGGGTCCGAAGAAATCAACTTGGGTGTTTGAGTGATTTTCGTCTTCTCGCCTTTTCGGGCTGCCGTCAGCTCAAGACGGCCTGAGAGGAGTCCACGATGGCCCAAGAGGCATGCAGGACGGTTCCAAGACAGCCCAAAAGGACCTCCCGTGGGACCCAAGACGGCCTCAGAAGGCCTTTCGACGACCCAAGACGGCGCCAAGACGGCCCCACGACGGCCCTCATACACCCACCATACGGCTAAGAGGGCCCCAAGAAGGCCCAAGAGAGTCCCAAGCCGGCGTAAGAGGGCAGCAAGACGGCCCAAGAGGGCCCCACCGAACCCCCAAGACTGCTTCACAGGAGGCCAAGACAGCCCCAAGAGGGCTCAAACGAGTTTCAGCATCATCGAAATCAAAATCATCATATCATCAGCAGCAGCATCAGCAGCAGCATGATCATCATCAACAGCATCAACCTCGCCATCATCAGCAGAAGCATCAGCATCAGTATCATCAGCAGCAGCATCAGCATCAGCATCATCATCAACATCATCATCACCACCATCATCAGCAGCAGTATCATCAGCATCGTCATCATCATCATCATAATATCATCACCCGTAGCACTTTTGACTAAAGCCATTTTGGTTCAAGTGGCGTGTGGCTTCGAGCTTGATCGCAGCCGAAGGCCTGGCTCGAAAGCCGTGGCCAAGAGGTGGCTGTTGATCCACCCTGTCTCATCCAGTGGAGCCGCCGAGGAGCGCTTGGGCGCTCCTGGGGCGTCTGGAAGGGCTTTGGAACATCTCAGGCGTCTGGGAGCGCCTGGAAGCGCATGGGGTCGCTTGGGGAGCTCCTGGCGCTGCCTGGGAGCGTTTGGGAGCACCTGAGGGCGTCTAGAGCGTCTGGGAGCGCCTGGGAGCACTTGGGACCGCCTGCGGAGCGCCTGGGGCCGCTTGGGAGCACATGGGCGCTCCTGGAGCGGCTGGGAGCGCCGGGGAGCGCCTGTGAGCGTCGGGGGCGCGGATGCGGCGGCTTTTGCCAGGGATCGCGGCCCTGGGGGCGCCGATCGTATGTTTTTGTTTGCTGTTGTTTTTGGTTTATATATATGTATGTGTGTATATATATATATATATATATATATAATATATATATAATATATATATAAGTCTTGATTGCGGACAAACTGTTGGACAGGCGCCTCTCGCCCATTGGAACCTCTACAGGTCGATTTTAAGCGTGTGGTGCCGGCGGGCGACATCCAAACCGAAACAGTGCCGACGATCCAGAGAAGGATTGGTTAGAAGTGCTACGCACAAAGTGGGGGAGGCGTGACCAGCCTTCCGCACCGATCGGGGGCGGGCGAGCTAATTCTTGCCCGCTGACGTAGTGCGTCTGCCACTCCGTTAAACACTCCGAACACCTCCTATGTTGTATGGAAAAATATAGACGATTCGCGTATCCCCACCAGCCCATCCAGAAACAATGTCCAGGCGAGTTGAGGTAATTAGGGAAGTGCGGGAGCAAAGATGTGGACGGCCGAATTGTGCGAATGAGAGAGGAGGAGAAGAAGGAGGCTGGATGAATGGATGAGGGAGTGGGGAGAATAACAATGATGATGATGATGCTGATTCTGATGCTGATGCTGATGCTGCTGATGATGATGATGCTGATGCTGATGCTGATGCTGATGTTGATGATGGTGATGGTGATGATGGTGGTGATGGTTGATGTGATTGGTGATGGTGTTGGTGCTGGTGATTGGTGATGGTGATGGTGATGATGATGGTGATGGTGATGATGTGATTGATGAGGATGATGATGATGATGATGATGATGTGATGATGATGATGATGATGATGATGATGATGATGATGGGTGTTGGTGATGGTGATGGTGATGGTGATGGTGATGGGATGGTGATGGTGATGGTGATGGTGAGTGATGGTGATGGTGATCGTGATGGTGATGGTGATGGTGATGGCTGATGATGAGGAGGAGGAGGACGAGGAGGAGGGGGAGCAGGAGGAGGAGGAGGAGAAGGAATCGGAGGAAGGAGGAGCAGGAGGAGGAGGGCGAACAAAAGGGCTAGAGGTCTCTTGGATGCCTCTCGGAGCCTCTTGGGATATCGCTTGGGCGCTTCTTGGTGGCCTCTTGGGACGTCTTGGGGGTCTCTTGGCGGTCCTGGGGGACTCTTGGGCGTCTTGGGTGCCTCGGAGGGGTCTCTTGGAGCGTCTGGGGGGGCATTTTAGATGCCTCGGGGATCCTCTTGAAGCCTCTTGGGGGCCTCTTGGGGGCCTCTTGGAGGCCTCTTGGGCGCCTCTTGGGGCCTCCTGGGTTCCTCTTGGGGCCCTCTTTCGGCGCCGTACATGGGGGTGGGAGAGTCGACAGGAGAGCAACGGAAGAGAACGGGATCGATTGCGCGGGCATTGGCGCGCAGACATTCGCGCGTAAGGTGCTTGCATAAGATGGCGCGCAAGCGCCCTCGTTTCCGATGCAACTCGCCGCGTTGGTGGCCCGCGCAATCCGCGGCGTGAGGTCGCTACGTCATCGTGCGTACGGTTCGCTTCTGTTCGTCTTCAATGGGGGTTGACCAGGTGCGGTGTTTCAGGGGTACGGGTCGCTTTCGTAGGCGGTCGGTTTCGCCCAGTCGTTTTCGCCAGGGCCGCTTCTGGCAGCGTTCGCTTTTGCAGGGGCCACTTCCGCTAATACTCGCTTTCGCCAGGGCAGTTTGCGTCGGCGGTCGTTTTCGCCAGACGTCGCCTTCGCCCGCGGTCGCCTTCGGCGGCGGTCTTTTTCGCTGGCAGTCGCATGCGACGGCGGTCGCGTTCGCCAGGATCACATTCGCTGGAATCGCCATAAGCTAATGGTCGCCTTCGCCTGCGGTCGCCTTCGCCGGCGCGCCTCCACGTTTTCCAGCTTTTCTTAGAGATAAGACCTCCCCGTAGCGTCCCCAGTTGAGTCTGTCGCGTGTCGCTGAACATTTCCGCACCCCTGATGATCTTGAAGTTCGAAGTCTGCAAAAGTCGCAAGGATGGAGGGGGTGGCTTTCAAAATGGGGCTCTCGCCTAAGCGCTGCGCGCACTCGTCTTACACTTTGCATCAAGGATAGGATGGGTGGTGGTTTTTTTAAAATGGCGTTCTCGCCTTGGCGCTGCGCGCATTCGTTTGAAAGCTTGCGACAGCCACAAGGTAGGATAGGGGGCCGTTTCCAAAATGATGGCCTCGCCCGACGACCCTGGCGAAAACTACTGGGCGAAGGTGACCAGGCGAAATGGGCCGTGGGCGTGGGCGAAAACGGCCAGGCGAACACGACGGGGCGAAAACGACAGGGCGAAGGCGGCCGCCAACAAAAATGTCCTGCCCCGCATCGGGTGCTGGTAGCGCGGCGGACCCATCACGCACGGAGGTCCTCGTCAGAACTTGCGCCGCCGCGGAAGAAGATAGCGGTGGCGAACATGCTTCGCATAGGGCAGCAGGCGGGCGGACACTGCGTATTTCGCGCTGTGCGGACGCTTGCTCGTGTGCAAAGTTGTTCGGGCTTCGGCCGTGAGCTTGTCGCGTTTCTTGTGCAGGTGCTGATCGCCTGCAACAGTGCGCTTTCAATCCCAGACAAATTCTAGCCGCTTCGCGTAACCCCACCAGCTTGGACGCCGCCCGACTCTGCCTCGCCGCGGTCGCGATAAAAAAAAATGCCTCGCCGCGGTCGCCAGCTGCACAAAGCGTTGACGGGATCAGAGGAGGGGCTAGGCAGTCCGCGCACCATGTCGGACCTGAAGTGCATAGGAGGCGGGGTCGCCATGTCCAACCGCCGCTTCGACGAAGACCTCCCAGCCTCACCAGCCCCTGGCACAACACTTTCCCCCCCGACAGTACGGGACGAGCGGTTCTGCAGGCTGCAGAAGGATGCCATATACAACTGCGACGGCTGCACCAGCACAGGACTACAGGGAGCAGCCGGCACCTGGGAAAATGATGACACCCGTGAGCTGCTCGCCCAGAATCGCGCGCAGGCATACATGAAGGGTAAGAACCGCAGATGGATCTGGGTCAGCTCCCTGGAAAGCAAAGGAATCCACGCTCCCGACCCCGATCAGGCTGAAGGCGGTGCCAAGAAGGCCATGCAGCAGCGGCTGCGGGAGTACAAGTGCAGAATGGGCGACGAACGAGCGCGCAAGAGAGTTCGGACCCTGCCCTCACTGTCCAGCCTCCCGCTGGGGTTCGGACAGCCTAACGAGGCCTCGATCCCTTCATCCCTGAGTGACCTCGTCATGAGGGCGCCGCGCCCCTTCCAGCCAGCCTGCGCCGGCACCACCCTCCCACCACACAGGCTCACCGACGGCAGGTTGGGTGCAGAAACGCACCACACCCAAATGTACTCGGCCACGTGCGACACCTGCCCCCCAGGTTCCCCCTTGCTTGACTGGGTGCCCGGCCATCCAGCCCTGGGATGCTTCATATGGCGCCCAGAGGCGGACGCCAACTGCAACGAGCAGACAGGGCTCCCGTCGTGGGACGCAATGCCCTTCTTATGGGTCACACGGAAGTGGAACGCAGCATGGGCCTGTAGGAGGTGCCTTTTTCACATCTGGAACATCGCCCCGGGCGTCCTCGACCAAGTGTTCGACCGCTACTCCGACGAGGTATACCCCGCCAGCCCCACAGTGCGACAGGCCACAACCGACATCCCCGAGGACTGGTGCAACTATGACATGACGGCGCACCTTTCCCCAGCCAGCCGGGCCTCGGGTACAAGCACTGGCACGCTGGTCCCACCAGGCAACGATCAGTCAGCACAGCCCCCCGCTGCCCACGAACAAAGGGGTTCGGCCGACGGAGCCACCACCCCCCACTTCTTTCCCAACCAGCCGCCACCCCCTGCACCCCAGCTGCCTACATACTCCACCCACCGGCTGGCTGGGGAAGAGTCGAGAGCCCCCGTTCGTGCTCTGGTGAGGTACCTGATTGACTGGAGCCACACATCCTACACCCGCTGGGAGGCCTATGTGCAGCGACTGGGGAAGGATATTGTGGGCGGCGTGACCGACGAAACGGGATGGCCTTTCGAGCAATTGCTGCCCTTCCTGGATTCAATCTACGGAGAGGAGATCCCCAGCAATGGCCATCCCCCACACATCCCATGGGACGGAAAGAGGGCCGCTGCGGCCAGGGTTGTCACACGCCTGGTGGATAGCAACCCAAAGTACAAGAAGGAATGGGAGCACTACGCCAGCAACCTTGACAACCAGAAAGGACAGTGCCCCTACCGTCAACCGGTGCACGTCCTCACGCAGTTCCTCACGGAGCTGGAGAAGTATCTAACCCGAGGGACAATAGAACTCCTCGCCGCCCAACCCCAGGACGCGACGTCCAGAGGATCAGAAGAGGAGTCGCCCGCTGCCAGCTGGCTCAGCAGGCCCCAGGGAAAGGCGGGACTGCCCACGACCGACCAACGCGCGGAGGATCACGACGCCACCCTGGCCTGCGCCAGCGCCTCCCACCAGCAACCCGACGCACCTGGCCTGCCCGATGGGCCCCCCGAAGAGGTACTTTCTTCATCAGAGCACTTGAACGGCGACGGCAACGTGGAAGGCATTGACTGGGATGATGACGCCAGCAAGAAATCCGAGACGGACGACAGCCCGCCAGGCCCCCCCGACCCAGAACAAAAGGGCGGCTCTGCACACCAGGCTGACGACGCAGACAGCCCAGCTCACACCGATCCGACGGCGGCCCAAGGCCCCCCCCATATTTGGACCCAGCCCCCTCAAAGGACCGAATCCGAAGCCTGGCCCACATTTGCGCTGGCGTCAGATCGAGGGGCACAGCGCGACACATGGAGGAGGGTCGAAGCCCCCCCCAGTGAGGAACGAACCTGGAATGTTCACGCTATCGGCGATGGCCGGTCACTCAGACAATCGGGGAGCGAAGCAGGCCGCCGACCACCCACAATCGCCGGAGACCGCAACAGAGAACACTCAGCCACACCACCCCGCAGCTCACCCAGACCGCGCCACAGCTCACAGGGATGGCGGCACGACGCGCGGACAGCAGCAATCCCACCTGCGCGCCGAGACGACCCCATGGGGGGGCCCCCCATGCACTCGAGACCCATCGGCGACGTAGACGTCACAAGGGACGAGCCTGCACCAGAAAAGATCACGCGAATGCAGAAGATGCTGGGGGGTGCCTTCAATGGGGCGTGGAGCGCCTGGGCCAGAAAGGCGGCCCACAAGCAAGGGGGCCCCTGGGTCAACATCAAGTCTGACCCCTGGCGGAACACGCCACAGCAGTGCGACGACTTCCTCCATGCATGGAGCAAGGTGGGATACGACGCCTACAAATGGACAGCGAATACCAGCTCCACGTCGACTGGCCAAACGTCATGGAGAAGCAACGCAAGCACGCGCAGCGCGACAATAGAGCACGCGCAGTTGAACCCCCCATTGGAAGCGGAGGCAAACACCTGTGGACCGATGAGGGCCAAGAGGTTACAAAGAACCCCCCGTGGGCCTCCGAGGGCCGAGCCGCACGGACAGGTGCATCTGGGTCTGCAGCCCCCTGGCGTTCTTGGCAGTCCTGGGGCGAGCGGGAGCATCAGCGAGACACATGGACGGACGCAGACTGGAAGGCCAAGGGGAAGCGGCCCCCCCCCAGAGGAGATGCCCATTACGCGGACAAGCGTCAGCGCGGGTGGGACTCCGGCCCCAAGCGATCGCGACATGGCCTCGACGCAGACGCCCAAGAACCCCCCCCACCACCCCCCCCACCCCCCCCAGGTCGGAGGGGTCTGTCCGCCCGCTCAGGGCCCCCTCCGCCGGCAGTGCTCACGCCCCCCTCCGCCCCCCCCCCACCAACACCACCAGCCTGTGCGGGGGTTCGAAAGACTTGTCCGGGGAAGGATGCACCGCGTAGCCTATCTGCGGCTCAAGCTTTTCTTCACCCAGCCATGTCAATTCTCAGAGTTGCCACTCGGACTGCCATGGAGCGGAACGCTTGCTTTTTGGACAATGACGACCCGGGGCAACTGGGAACAGCCTCCCCCGCCCTCTACAAGGTGGTCTCCATCGCGTTGACCCTGTGGGCTATCTGGGACCCCTCAGTTCCAGGCGGTGCCCGCTGGGTCGGCACCCCCATGGCCCTCAAACCGGCTTTTTGCTGCGCGCAGCGATGCAGGGGAGAAGGACTGAGGAACGTGACGCGTCAGTCCCCAACAGTCCAGTTTCCTTTCGGGCGCCCCCCACCCGGGCAGGGACTGGTTTCACCGCGGCGCCAGGCCTCGGCCTTACTAACCCCGCGCCACCTCTTCTGGGGCAGAGGTGCACCAATACCCATGCGCCGTGCACTAGACAGCCCGCGCTGGTCTCGCGGCCCCCTTCTGAACGGCGGATGGCGGCTGGAATGACCCACCCCCCGTGTACCACTGGGGCACCCACTTTATCCCCTTTGGGACACCTACTTTGGACAGCCGGGGACGGTGGCCATAGGCCCACCCCACGCGCTCCACCTGGCTGCGACGCCTTGCACCTCACGCGCTCTCCCCCCCCGACGACGCTGCCCTGCAGCAGGGACATAGCGTTCCCCAGCATGATCAGACGCCCTGTTCCCCCCGCGACTGAGGTCCCACCGCATCGCGCGGCGTGATCGCAGTGGCCAAGGTCTCGCTATATTGCCATGGCGCCGCCTCCTCCTCCTCCTCCTCCTCCTCCTCCTCCTCCTCCTCCTCCTCCGGATTTTGCGGCTATCGGCTGCGCCCCCCCCTCCCCCTCTCCTCCTCCTGTGGATTCGGCCACGCGCGATTTCCCCCTACCGAGGCTCTTGGAGCACTTGGGTCCATGTACCACCTGGCGGCTCTCGCGCAGAGCTCCGAGGTACGGTCGGGCCGCGCTGGCGCCAGGTGTTGTTCTGACAACTCGGGCCTCTGCCTGCCCCGGCACCGCCGGGGGCCGGACCTGGGGCGAGTGCTGCACGGCAAGTGGCGCACCCTTTGCTCGACTGTCGACGTTCCCCCTTCTGGTCCACCACAGCCCCCGGTTGACGCACGCCGCTTGGTTCCCCCGTCCACCGCGATGGATGAGCTGCCTGCGTTGTTCGCCGACGTCGTGGTCCACCTCTGGGCGGGAGTCTCCATCGTGCTCCTGGTACTGCACAAGTGGTTCATCCTTTGACAGTACTCATGCTCTCCTACGGGTTGGTCCATGGTGCTCGGCCACGCCTGCTGCCGTACCCCCGACACTCCGGGTCAGGCAGTCAAGGTTCGGACTCCGCGACTGGGTCGACGTCGGCGCATCGGTCGGTGGCTCACGTCTGATCGCGCCCAGGAGTTCATGTGAGTGAGGCTTACCCGGCCACCCCTCGTCTGCCCGCGCTGTCCTTGCTCTCTCGCCTCTGTGGTGAGCGGCGCGGCCTCACGTGCCCACTGTCCTGCCACTTGGCGATCGGCCCTAGCCTGTGCTCTCTGGACTGTTCGGTTTGAGCTGGCGCCACTGTGCGACTTCTCTCCGTCTGCTCCAGTCTGGTGCTTGCGTCCCCGTTCTCGGGGCGCTCGTATCTTAATGAGGGGCATCTTGCCTCGTGCAGGTGCACTTGTTGCGTCGGCCTAGGCGCCTTCGTAACCAATTATCTCGCCCTGTGCCCCAGACGCGCCCGCCCCGCTTCCTGGGCTCTTCCTTGGAGCCGCCAATCAAAAAAGTAACCCCGCCAGCGTGGGCGCCGCCCGACTCTGCCTCGCCGCGGTCGCGATCCAAAAAAATACCAGCCCATCCAGAAACAACGCCAGGAGGAATTGCCTCGATCAGGGAAGTGGGCAGCATTCAGAGGAAGGCCCCCCCAGTGGAGGCCTCTTGGAGCGTCTTAAGGGCCTCTTGGCGGTCCCGGGCGCCTCTTAGAGCGTCTTGGGTGCCTCGGAGAGCTTTTTGGGGCCGCTTGGGGGTCTCTTGGGAGCCTCTTGGAGGCCTCTTGGGCGCCTGTTAGGGCCTCCTGGGCGCCTCTTGGGGCCCTCTTGAAGCGCTCTTGGGAGCCTTGGGGGGGCTCTTGCAGCCCTCTTGGGCCATCCTGGAGCCATCGCGGCCTTGGATGGCCATCGGAAGCGAGAGTGCGAGAAAGCCAAAAACATCGATTGTCCTGAGGTTCTGGAAGTATGTTGGCCTTTTTCGGGGCCTCCTGGGGGAGCTCTTTGGCCACTTGGAGCCGTCTTGGAGCGATCTTGGGGCCTCGTGGGGCATCGTGGGAGCCATCTTGAGGCATCTTGGGATATCTTGAGCCATTTTGGAGGTCATTTTTGGCTCCCCCAGGCGTTCTTGGAGTCATCTTAAGCAGTTCCCCCCCCACAGAAGGCCAACATGAGGCCAACACCTCAGTAAAATCAGCGATGGTGGCATTCTCGCCGAGGCCTCTTGGAGCGTCTTGGATGCTTCTGTGGGGCCTCTTGGAGCCTCTCGGTGGTCTACTGGGAGCCTCTACGGGGCATCCTGGGGGCCTCTTGGGGCCTCCTGGCCACCTCTTGGGGCCCTCTTGGGGCACCCTTGGGAACCTTGGGAGCACTCTTGGGGCCATGTCGGAGGAGATCGATAAAAGAAGAGGGGGTCCCTAATTAGATTTCCCCCCCCTGGAGGCCAACATGGGGCCAACATCTTAGTAAAACAACTGATTTTGGCTTCCTCGCCGAGGCCGTTTTATACGCTCCGACCGCTCGCGGAACGCCCCGTCCAGGTCCAGGGGAGGGGGTGGGGGGAGGGGTCAAGTTAGCCAGCTCGAACGGGCCAGAGGGCTCCGTCCACTCCCACCCGCCCTCCCACAACATAAAACGCAAGTGCATCGCGTCCGACGCCTGTCGTTCATCTTATGTCGTGGGCGGCTAGACGTTCAGCCCGCGACATGAGCTGCGTCCTATTCCTGCCGCGTGTTGACATTGAGCAACGTCGACGAAACCAGACCGCGCGCGATGTACGCCGCGCCCCGCTCTGGCCTCTCACGTTGCATCGTCGGCGACAACATGTCCAGCGCGCGAAGGGCGCCGCGTCTCATTCCAGCCACGCGCGTTGATAAACCCTTTCCCGAAAGGGAACGAGGGAGGGGTGGAAGAAGAAACGCCCTAAACCACCTACGCCCAGAGGGCAGGTGGGATTATGCTATTTCTGCGCGGCCGCTGGCCATCGTTAGCCAAGACGCGCAGCTGTCTAAGCATATCTGCGTATGCGTTGAAGGCTCGTCCTTCCTGTTTGCTTTCTTTTTGGGGCGCGGCTCGTGTTACATTGTCTTTTGCCTGTTCATGACCATCGATTCGGACGCGATTTGTGGGTAGGCCGCGGTTTCCGAGCGGTCGCTACGATGAAGGAATAGTTATTGTGCGGTGCCGGGCCTATTTGTTTAGACGTCTGTGCGGCCGCAGGTCAAGATGTGCAGCGCTGTTTGTGCAGAGCGTTGTTCCGTTCTGGGGTAACAAACTGCGCGCACTTGCAAATGGCTTGTTTCCGCTTGCTTGGTGATTGCTTGCGTTCGTTACCCATTGTCGGGAGGGGGGCAGTTGATTGGGCGCGCGCGATGCCGAAACGACCGCCGCTGAGCGGAAGGGCGCTGGGCGCTGGCTCGGGCCGCCCACCCGATCGCGAACCTGGGGTTCCGGTTCGGCGGCGTCGCGCTGGGCCCCTGCGGTTTCGAAACGCCTCCTTGGCAGAGCTGCCGCGATCGATGAGGGTGGATAGGGGGGGGGGAGAAGGTCCAAGGACATGCAGCTTCTGTCCTCCGCACCTGAGGACACAGCCCAGCGGCAACGTTGGAGGTGTCGTTTACCCGCCGCACCCGCGCGCAAGAGGCACTCACATTCAAGTCGTAAGCTGGTGACTAGGCAGGCGGGCCTGAATTTATATACATACATACATACATACATACATACATACATACATACATACATACATACATACATACATACATACATACATACATACATACATACATACATACATACATACATTACATACATTACATACATACATACATACATACATACATACATACATACATACATACATACATACATACATACATACATACATACATACATACATATGGGGGGAACATATATTACATATTTATTATTAGATATATATTATATATAATATATTTATATATATAATTCCCAGGTTACGGGGGCGAGGCCGCCAGGAGTGTGCCTGCGCCCTCCATGGGGGCTCCGAGGCTCACTTTCCCTGTTTTTACAGGGTTTCGGCGTTTCAGGGCCTCCGAGGCCGCCGCCTCCGACCCCTCGTGGGAGGACGGGGCGGCCGAGGAGGTCCAAAATAGTCCAGGAGGGCCTCCAGAGGCTCCCAAGACGGCCCAAGCGGGCCCCGAGTCGCCGAAAGACCGCTCCAGGACGCCCAAGATAGGCCCAAGACGGCCCGAGAGGCCCCCCAAGGCACTCCACGACGCTTCAAGACGCCTCTCCAGAGCGCTTCAAGAGGCCGAAATCGTCAATTTTACGAAACATTTCGAACGATGTTGTCCTTCCAGCCTCTCCGGCTGTCCGACGATCCAAGACGGCTCCATAGGCCCCCAAGAGCGCCCCAAGACGGCCCAAGAGGGCCCCAAGACGGCCCCAGAGTCGCCCAAGACAGCCCAACAGAGCCCCAAGACGGCCCCAAGATGCGCCCAAGAGGGGGACCACGACTCCAAAATTCGACCCTCCCGCTTGAAGAGTGCCCCAGGAGGCCCCAAGGAGCCCCCAAGAGGCCCCAGGAGGCCCCCAAGAGGCACCAAGGAGGCCCAAACGACTGGCTATTAGAGGCCACCAAAACAACTCGAGGAGGGCCCACGATCGTTCCAATACGTCTTCGAGAAGCCTCTGCGAAACTGCCTTCACACCGTCCCCGACAGGCCAACACGAGATCCAAAGCCAAACACGAGATCCAATCCAACACCCATGAAGGCTTGACCCACCACCCCAGGGCACTGTGGCTGGGAGAGTGACCGCACTTGTGCAAGCATAGTTCCGGCGGGACCTTTCGGATCACGTGCAGGAGGAGGAAGATCAGGAGGAGAGAGCTGGAGTGGGAGGAGAAGGAGGGGGACGAGGAGGAGGAAGAGGCCTCCAAGACAGCTCCAAGATAGCCGAAGAGGCTTCCAAGAGGGCCCTGGGCGGCCCACGAGGGCCCCAAGGCGGTGCCTGAGGCGCCTAAGACGGCCCGAGAGGGCCCCAAGACGGCCCCAAGAGAGGCCCAAGAAGGGAAACACGAACCGAGAATCCGAGCTTTCTACCCCGAGAGGTTCTCGGGAAGTCCAAAGAGGCCCCCAATCGGATCCAAGAGGCCCCCAAGAAGCTCCCAAGAGGGCCGACGAGGTTCCAAGAGATCTCCCAAGGTGGCCCCAAGAGGCACAACTCATTGTTTTACGATTGGGCTTTGACGGGTTTTGATTTTTTCTGCCTTTTGGCATCCCGATGCTCCAAGACGGCCCAAGAGGCTTCCAATACCGCTCCAATATAGAGGAAGAGGCCTCCAAGAGGGCCCCAAGACGGCCCGCGAGGGCCCCAAGAGCCCCAAGAGAGGCCCAAGAAGGGGAACGCGACCCAACAGCAGAGCGTTCCCCCCAAAAGGCCCACAGGAGGCCGCAAGAGGACCCCAAAAGCTTCCCGAGGGCCCGAAAGGCCCCCAGGAGACGTCCAAGAGGTTTTAAAATAGCCCAAGAGTGCCCTCGATGCGTCAAAACTGCTTCCAGGAGGCCCCCTGGAGGCTTCCAGATTGCCTCAATCTGGCCGCAGGTGGCCTCAAGTCGGGCCTCCACGCAGCCAAGACGGCCAATGACGTCTTCAGATTGCAGAACCGATGCCCCCAAGAGACCTTCAGACGCCCCCCCAACCAAGAGGCACCCAAGAGGTGCCTCCAACAGCCAGTTGACGAAGCATGCGGAACACCCCAGAAGCTCCTCAGATGCCGTCGCGCGCCTGTGCTTGATAGCGTTGTCCAAGATCGTCCAGCGCTCCCACGGCCTGGGCTAGAACCTGAGCGCGCGCGAAGCGCGCGCGATGGTTCTAGTATATATATATATATAATCTATATACACAACACATATATATATACATTATATATATATATATATATATATTATATATATTTATATCTGTAATATATATACACACCATTATCGAGGCGTCGACCTCCAGAACAGACCGACAGCCCCGTGCACTGCGCACTCGCACGCGTGAGGTCCTGACCTCCAGGCCACAGCCCGGCGGAAATGCCGGCGGTCCTGCATCCACTACCCCAAGAGAGATACGACCCTAATGCACAGCCATTGTGCCTCCACAAGGCCTTGGGGTGGTGCGAGCTGGGCTGCCCGCCCCTGTCGATGAACTGACATTTGCATCCGTCTACCAGCTCACCCGTGGCCTGCCCAGACGGCCCCGAGTTGGTCACAACCGCTGCAGGCGCGGCAAATCCACATTAACACCAATCACCTGCTTGCTCCCGTCCTCCCTCTGCTTTCCCCCTGTCCCCCGCCCACGCAATTGCCTGTGACACTCTGACTCCGCAGCCGCGCCCCGCAAGCCAACCAGGCCGACTGCAGCGCGGTCTTTGCGACATGCGCTGCGTGGGTTGCGTGACCAACGCGTTGGAGAGGCACGCAACCCAGGCCCGCCACGGCATGAACCCAGCACCCCAGAGCGACCTTCTGGGGAGAGCGCGCCGCGGCCAGCCGAGCGAGGCAGACGCCGCCACACATGCCGGCGCCTCGGGCTTCGGCCATTCCCGAGTCGTACAGCGGCGGACAGCTTGCCCCGCCGTCCTTTGAGCGAAGTGTTGAGCCACGCGCCCTCGGGCGCGGGAGGCGCGCAGTGGCCGCGGTGCGCGGCTGCGCTCTCTGCCCGTCGCTCGGTGGCTGCAGTCGTCGTGGCTGCAGGCGTGGTTGTTGCTGTGGTGGTTGTGGTTGAAGCCGCAGGGCTTGTACTTGCGCCAGTGCCTGCTGTCGTCGTTGTTGCCGTGGTGTCGTTGCGTGCGTGCTGTGGGTTGCAGGCGGGGTGCTCGCCGATGTCGCCCTGCAGGTCTTGTCGTTGTCATGTTGGTGCTCGGTGTGGCGCCGCTGGCTGCGTTGGCGGTGCTGTGCGCAGTGCTGCTGGACGCCGTGGTCGTGGCTCTTGTTGCGCTGCAGCTGGCTGCGGCCGTTGTGCTCGCTGTGGTGCTGGTCGTTGGGCGTCTGCTGTGGCCGTGCGCCAGCGCGGTGTTCACCGTCGTGGCCAGCACGGTGCTCGCCGCCGTGGTGTTGCTGGTCCCTGTCGTTCTGCTGGTGGTCGCCGCAGTGCCGCTCGCTGCGCGAGCGTTGCTGCGCCCAGCGCGGGGCCACGACCGACCTGCTCCATGAGCAGACCGGCTCGCGCTATTTGTTGGTCTACCTCTGCTTTTCTGTGTGGTCGCAGCGATGGCTGCGCGCGCGGCCAGTTTGGGACGGAGCATGAAACAGGGGGCAGCAGCTGGAGTGGGAATGCCGGGCGGCCAGACAGGAAGGGCGAGGCACCAGGGCGAAAGAACACGGAGGCAGGGTTGCAGCCAAAGAAAGAGAGAAAGAGAGAGAGAAGAAGAAACAACAACAACAACAACAACAACAACAACAACAACAACAACAACAACAACAACAACAACAACAACAACAACAACAACAACAACAATCACTTTACCCGAACGCTCAGTGTTCTCACCAGTGCCAGGGTTTTCATGCGACGCCAGCCAATACCCCCACTTTGTGGGGGGGCAGTGCAAGCTTTACCAAATATCCACACGACTCTTCGCCACCACCCACACCCAGCTTCCCGCCCTATGACGTTCGGACACTTCACTTCGTGGCCTGCGGACGACCGTGGCTACTACACTGGCGCGGAGTACACACCCACAGAAGTTGTTAGGACAGCGCGCGCGGGTAGAAATTTTGAAAAGTCGTGCAGGTGTTTTTCGAGGACTACGGTGCGATTCGTGTGATTTTATGATGCGCGGTGCTAAAATTCTGAAGAAGCCTAATGGTTTTTGGAGATTTCGGCGTGCGCGCGCGAAGAAAAAACGAATGTGTCCCGCATGGTATTATTTGACAGGGATGTTGGCCCTGGCAGGTGCGCAACCGTTGTCGCAGAAGTTCGAAAAAGTTGCTCGCAAAAGCCCGTTTGACAGAAATGTTGAAAAAGTGTTGGGTTTCCTACGAATCCGCAAGAGCGCGCGGGATGAGATTTTGACAATTTTTTGTTGAAAAACCATTGGTTTTTTTTAAATGTTTTTATGTTAAAATCGCTGCGAACACTAAGCTTTTGGAAGGATTTCGTCTTGCGCGCGCGAATGTCCACTTTACCTTATTTTTTGCAAGGGATTCTTGAAATTTCATTATATTAGAACAAGAAATGACATTTTATAGTGTTTTTTGCAAGGGAAAGCGGGGGGGAACAAAACAACCGGATCTTGATCACATCATTTTCATTTCATTTCATACCGCAGCGACGGGGGCCGGAGCACCGCGCGACCGCGCGCGCCGCCCCAGCGCGCCCCCCCGCGCGCGGCCCGCTCAGGTCGCAGCCGCCCCTGCGCTCCCGGGGCAGGGCCGCGGGGCCGACCCCGTCTCGGGAAGGGTCTTTCACCCCCGTCGTGGGTCGGCCCAGGCACCACCGCGGGCAACGGCGCCCTGGCCTCGCTGCCAGTGCGACCCCTCCCCGACCGGCACCTCAGAGGGCAAAAAGGGAGGGGCGGCGCAGCGGGCGGCGGGGTGCAAGGGGGGGGCAGAGTTCGCTCCTCCCCCTCCCCGGCCGCTCGCGGCACGGGGACGTACAGCAGCCAGGAGGCCGCGCGAGCGGTCGAGAGAGGAAAAGAAAAAGGGGGGGGACAAGGCACCAGGCATTGGGCAGCCAGATGGCTTGGGGGAAGACCGCCGCCACAGACGCACAGAGCAACGCGGCTGCACTGGGCCCCTGGGCGCGGCAGCCTCGCCCAGCCCTTAAAAGAACAAAGGCCACTCGCAGTCAGATCCCAACCGGATCCAGCGCCACAAGCGGCGGTGAAATTGCTTAAGTCCCCCTGGGGGGCGGGGCCGCAGGCCCCCCACCATGTCGGGAAGGAATTTCGAACGGGCGCGAGCCTATCGAGTCGTGCAAGGCGCGCGCCACGTAGAGAACGCGGTGCCACCTCTCTTCAGGCGGCGGCCCCTCCCGGAAGAGCTGGTACATGTACATGGCTGCGTGCGATAGCGGCGGGAGCAGGGCGCGAGACTCCAAATCGGCACGCTGCGCGGCCTGCCTGGGGCAGCCGCAAATAGCATGGGCAATGTCCACCTGCGCAGCTCCGCAAGCAGCACAGCGGTCCAGAGTGACGGGGAGACACGGCACGCCAAGGACTGGGAGGGGCCATGCCCCGGACATACGCGCTACGGACCACATGCGAAAGTCGCGCCACATATGTGGCCCAAAATCCAACTGAAGTAGGGCCATCGGTAGCTGGTTGGGCTCGGGGACGAGCACAGCAAAGGACATCCCGAGCGTGGGCAAGCAGGCGCCGGTCGCGCGTTGGAACGCGGCCCGATCGCGCGCCCGCAGGGCCGGGCGAACCACCTGGAGTTTGAAGTCACGCAGCAGAGACCTACGCAACTGCAGAGAGCCCTGGGCGCCACGCAGAGGGTGGCGGAAAGCTGGGTGGACATCGATGTCCAGGACAGGTGGCGTGAGCTCCGCCATGCGGGCGGCGACTGCGCTCGCCCAGGAGGCGCACGTAAGGCGGCGCGCCAGCGCGAGCATGCGGGTGCCGGGGTGGTCAGGAGGCTGCGCCAAAAGACGGGCGCGCGCCATGATTGCTCGCTCGAGCATCCGCGTGCCCAACCGGCACGTCCAGCCGCATTGCGCAACGACCACCTCGCCTGGCACAGGGGGGCCAGTGGTGCACGCCAGGAGCCTCCTAGCCCACGCGGCCTGCATGCGATTCAACTCATACTCAGCCCGATGGGCCAAGAGCAGAAAAGGAGAATGGTATAAGATAGCGCTCTCGACCCGGAGGGGGACCTGCGCAGAAAGGACGGGGAGGCCGAATCCGCCGCTCTCCCCAGCGTGGAAAAGCGCTTCAAACAACGCGTGGCCGCGGGCCAAAACAGAGCGGAGGAGGGGTTGAAAGGTGAGCTCGGCGTCAACGAGAACGCCAAGCACCAGCTTCTGGTCCACGACGGGGCAGCCCACCCACCCGGGGTCGGGGCTACCAGCAACGGCCATGGCCGCTGTTTTACCAGAGGCGTAATTAAAGTCGGCACGGACAGCGCGGGCAAACCGGCTACACGCAGAGTCTGGCTCGGCAGATACAACGGCGCGGAGGGCGCCTGGGGACGGGCAAGGGACAGTCAAATCGTCAGAGAACTGCAGTGGCTGCAAGTGCTCCGCACCCAGCGCGTCCTGGGCTGCGGCACGATCGGCTTCAGTGGCCCCTCCGCACGCCCACTCGGCCAGTTCCGCCGCGGCTCGAGCCCACGGCGCGCCCTCGCCCAGTGCCGTTGCGGAGACGCTAGTCGCGATCGCCGCGGCCGCGTCGACGGAGGGGGGCGAAGGGGGGCGGAGTGGAAAGGGAGGGGGAGGGTCCACGCCAACTGGACAAGCGCGCCGGTAGACCGGCGGAACCCAGGTTGCACAACCCTGCGGCAGGACAGCCATTACAGCATCAGCTAGCCACTTCACCTCGGCATTAAACACATACGCCGAAAAACGCTTACCTTGGGCGGTGCCGCAGGGCAGCCGAAAAAACTCAGACGCCAGCCCCTGGAGGGCTACAAACTGGATGTCCATCTGAATGAAATCATCCAACAAGAGCCACTCGTCCTCCACCACGCCAGCAAGATACGACGACAGGCGCATGGCATCATGCGAGGCCACATCAAAGGCCCAGCGAAGGTCAGTAAGCGCCCAGTACGTGGGGAGCCCTTGAGCGCCGCGGAGCTGCGCGTAGAGCAGCAGCGCTAGCAACACAAGCAAGGGGTCCCCGACCCCGCCCTGCTGGCCAGCGCCGCAATATTGCGTGAGCACAGAGCGGTTGCGCTGTGTCCAGAGGGCGTCCACAACCGCAGACATGACAGTGGAGATCGAGATGGGCCGGAGGCACGCGACATCACGCACCACGCGGGGGCCCGACTTGTGAAGCGGTGTAAATTGCCTCGCGGACCAGCATGTGCTGGTGAGACCACAGGACCTAGAGAGATTCGCCAACGCTAGCGTGAGGCGCCGGCCCTGCACGCATGGTGACTTAACGGAGGCATAACAGCCGCGTAGCGCGCTGGATGCCACTCTAAATGTCTCTAAAACGTCCGCAAGCTCAGCCATGGAGTAAAGGCGCCGGCCCCTGGTGGAGAGACCGGCGCCAGCACGAGCCGCGCCGCTCTGGCGAACGGCGGACACCGCCCGTGCGGTGGCGAGGCATGCCTCACGGTCATGTGGAAAGTTGTTGGAGGCCCTCGCCTGCAGATCCTGCTCGATGGCTTGGAGCATCTCGTCGGCACTGAATCCCCGTCCCGTGGCAGGGTCGGCGAGTGCGATCTCAAACCTGTCTTGGCCGGCGAAGAATGAGGACAGGAAGCGCTCCGCAGCCCCAGGGTTCAAAGCCCGAAGGTGGAGAAAACGTTGGGCCGCGCCCCTCCTAGCATCCCAGGCTGCCTGCGTGGCCGCTTTCTTAAAAGCCTGGTGATCAGAGAAATCCGCCGGGGCTGGCCCAACGGGCCGGCGTCGCTTGCGAGACGCCGCCGACGTCACCGCACGGGTGACCCCCGCAGCGTGGCCCGCAAGAGTGTATAGCACGTCACGTGACCACGCGGCCACGTCCAGGAGCACGCGGCGCTGGGCGACAGAGGCCTGGCCTCCGCTCCACGGAGGGCGGAGCCACGGCGCATGCACGCACAGCTCAACCGCAGACGCTGCAAATTGGAGAAGCGGTTCCACCGCGCTAAGGGCGTCATCCCACTGGGAAGCAGTGCGCCAGCTGACTCGGCCAAAACCTACGTGCGCGGAGCGGTCACACTGGCACGGCATTGACCAGCACAGCAGGCGGTGGTCAGAGGCCACGGCCACGGCCTCCTTGACAGCAACGGAGATCTGTTGGCCCAAGTCCGCGAGGACAAGGTCAATGCACGTGCCAGAATCGTGCGTGGGCACCGGCGGGTTGCACGCGATGAGCGAGGCAGCGCACAGCATCGCCTCGATATCGCGATCTTCCGGGGATTGGTGACAATGGCAGCAGCCGCACCCCGGGTGGTGCGAAAGGACGTAGGACAGATGGATATTTGCATCCCCAGCGACGAGGAACGAGGCATGCGGAAAGCGCGAGCGCAATCGAGTGAGCTCACCAAGGATCGCGCTCCAGGTTTCCACGTCGCCGCCTGGCGCTGGGTAAACTGCGGCAAAGACAAGAGACGGCCCCGACGCGGCAGTAGCGCCGCTCGACGAGGTCCAAACTTCAAACCACTGGACCCGCGCAGACGAGATGTCAGGCAGCGGGCGGACTACCGGAAGCAGTTCGGGTCGCAAGAAAATCCCGACAGCGCCCCACGAAGCAGAGCGTTCGCCCAGCCAACAGTACGGGTACCCTGCCGGCAGCGCCGCACCCGGCGGGAATCGCGCACCGGGGGTGATGCAAATATCGATATTCTCATCGTGCAGAAGCTGCGCCATCGCCTGCAACCGCCAATCTAAGAGCGCGTCTGTGCCGAGGGCGAGCAAGCCACACCGGCCCGGGTTTTTTTTTTTTTTTTTTTTTTTTTTTTTTTTTCTTTTTTTTTTTTTTTTTTTTTTTTTTTTTTTTTTTTTTTTTTTTTTTTTTTTTTTTTTTTTTTTTTTTTTTTTTTTTTTTTTTTTTGTTTTTTTTTTGTTTTTTTTTTTTTTTTTTTTTTTTTTTTTTTTTTTTTTTTTTTTTTTTTTTTTTTTTTTTTTTTTTTTTTTTTTTTTTTTTTTTTTTTAATCGGCCATGCGCAAGTGCTGCGGCTCTTTGACAAAACTCCAACGGCGGGCCCGGGAGCTCCGGCGGGCGTCGGCAGCCAGCACTGGGCCCGCGATCGGCCTCATGAAGATCACGGGCGGTGTTGCACTTAGATCGGGCATGTCGCGCGCAGGACGCAATGGGGGGGCGACCTCTTCGGCGAGGAAAGCTCGCAGCTGCCGGCCAAGAGCGATGAGAGGCCCAGCCACGCGACTCCCTTGCGTGCGAAGCTGCGGCGGCGGCTCGGGGGCACAAGCAAGCAAGGCGAGCACGTCACGAAGCGCCGCTCCCCTCTCCAGGCCTCTGGTTTCGACGCCGATCCAGCGGTTCACTAAGTTGCGTAGCGGTGTCAGGGGGGCGTCGCCGCCCCCGGCGAACATGCCTCCGCCCCTGCGCGGGCGGCCTCCGGCGGGGCTATGCACGGCGAGGCCGGGGAGCCCTGGTAACGGCTGCGGGAGGGGCGGCGCGGCCGGCGGGAGGGGGGGAGGAAAGGAAGGGGACGAACGGCGCGGAGCGGGGGGGGGCCGGCCAAGGGGGGCAGACGGCGGACGACACCGCGGAGCGGACGGATCATCATCGTGAGCAACGGGAAGCCTTCGGGGGCCGCTGGAGGGGGGGGCAAGGGACAAGCCTTACGACCAGTACCCATCAAGGGGCGACGCGGCCCAGCCCGACAAGCAACAACGATGAGCACGATCGACGCCACTATGCATCTGCAGCTTTTTCACTCGACACCGCTCGTTGCAACCAATGGGGTTCATAGGGGATCCGGGGCCGGACCGCCACACCGCTTTGGGTGCCGGCCGCAGTGGGCGGCGGCTGGGCTGAGAAATGCGAAGCGAGGACAGCGCAGGACAACTGGAAAGAGGCACCCGCCCCCGCGGGGGGCGAGTCCGCGCCCGCTGGGAAGCTATCGCAGGTGCAGGAGCGCAACTGGCGCAGCGGTGCGCGGGCGCACCCGGCTCCGGGGCCGGCGAGGGCACCGCGCTAGGTGCCAGCGCCCGACGGGGGCTGGCGAAGCAACTCGCGTGCACTGAGGCGCTGCACTGGCGCCGAAAGAAGCCCCTGCGCCGAGGCCTTCGGATCGGGGCCCTCGATATCCGTGACGAGGCCGAAGAAAAGCAGGAGCTCCTCAATATGCTCTTCAAAGAGAGGGCGGGTGGCGTGCATGACAATTCGACCCTGCTTCTTATTCTGCAGCTGGATGGACAAAACCTGCTTGGGTGAATTAGAATACGTGATATCTAAGCCAGGCTGTGAAAAGTCACCGGTCCCAAGGGCGAAAGGGGGCACTGCGGTCACCTGTTTCCCTGCTCCGCCGCGGCGCATGCCGGCCAGAATCGCCACCCCCATGGCCATGACAGCATTGTGGAGGTCAACCTCCGAGTGGCAGCGGGAGGCGAAATAGACCGCGATCTTCGCGCGGCCGTCCCCGGGCTTTGGCCCGAAGGACTCGCGGACTTTGTACAGCCAGCCGGAGACAGCCTCGCGGAGCTCAGCCTCGCTCCCGAGGGCGGCAAACTGGCGCGGGTCAGGCGCCGCCGCGGCCGAGCCAACGGGGTCAAGCAACGGCAGCGCACTGGGGGGCCCGGGGGGGCCCGCCGCAAGGGGCGGGGGAGCTGCGCTAGACAATTGCGGCGCGTGCTGGGGCGCGGCCATAGGCACCGAGAGCAGCGGCGACAAGGCGGGCGGAAGCGCACGCGGGGGCGACGCCAGCGGCGCGGGCTGGGATGGCGACAGGGTCCCGCAGACGCCCCGCACTACTGTAGCCACAGCCGCGCATGCGCGGACGCGCTCCTCCTCGCACGCTCGGACGCGCTCCTGAAGCCGCGCGGCACACGCCGCGTACTGGACAAGTTCGGGAGGCTGGTCTGGGCGCACGACGCCGGAAGCGCGGTGTAACCACGCTTTCCCACCCCTCGCGCCGACCAGCTCTTCCCAGCCTGCGCGGGCAACTTGGAGCTGCTCGAGCTCTTGGCGCAAAGCTGCCAGCTCAGTGGCGCGGTCCTTCAGGGCGCTCGAAGCGGGCTGCGAAGAGGAACTGGGCGGGAGCGCCTTGACCAAGGGCGCGGTCGGCCCACCTGCGGCGCCCGCCACGGCTGGGGCGTGCCCACCTGCGGCGCCCCCGACAGCCGCGGGAGCGCCGGCCACGGACATCGGGGCTGCCATGGGCACGAGCGCCGTGCCCGGATGATCCCACTGAGTGCGACCTGAGCTGCGATGCTGAAAATACAAAGCGCCGCTGCCCGAGTCACGCCGGGGCTCCCACCCCGGCGGAAGGGGCGGCGGGCTCAGAAGCGGCGGGCCCGGCGACGCGGGCAGCGGGCTAGCCGGGGGCGAGGCCGCCGCGGCCTTCGGGGTGGCTGGCGCCGCCGCCCCTGTGTAGGCGGCGTCGGCCGCGCTCGCTTTCGGCGGCGGAGGCGGCGGCGGCGGCGGGGGCGGCGGGGACTCTGGCCCAGCGCCGATCCACCTCGTTGGCGGGCTGCGCGGCGGGCTCAGCTCAGGGGGCCCCGCCGTAGCCGGGGACAGAACCGCGCGGCCCTTCGCCGCCGCCCCCGGGAAGATGCCCCAGTCGCCGGGGGGCGGCCCGGCCGGGAATGGGCACGGGGTGGCGGGCTGCGACGGAATCAGGGCGCCGAGCGCAGCGCTGAGGTCGACCTCCGAGCCGCGTGGCGAATGGTGGCTGTCTGCCACGGGCGTTGGGCTGCATTCGCGGTCACGGTCATGGTCACAGTCCCGACCCTGGTCATGGTCCCGATCGCGGCGGCTGCGATCGCGATCACGGTCGCGGTCCCTGGCCTGGCCCCTGTCCCGGTCGCGGTCGCGACCGCGGGAGCGGTCGCGGTCTCTGTTCCGGTCGCCATCGCGGTCGCGGCCGCAGTTGCGGACTCGCTCCGAGGACGGCATGGCCGCGGCACTGGTTCCCTGAGCGGGCACGGGGGACCCTCGGTCCGCGCGGTGAGCCTTAGAGCCAAAGCGCGTGTACATGCGGAGGCATCAGCAGGGGCAGGAAACAAGGACTTCCTCCCCGTGCGCGCCCAGCGTGGGCGGCCGGACAGCAAGTACGAGGGCGGGGAGGGGAAGAGGGCAACGCATGCTAGGGTAACTTGCACTCCCGCTCACGCTCTCCACGAAGCCCAAAAAGAGCCGCTAGATATCATTATGAGGCACAACACCCGCGAACACCCGACAAACCCAAGGCAGCCCCCCGCACGCAGCACGGCACGGCACGGCAACAGCACAGCGAGACACGACACAACCAGAACAACGTCCACGCGGCCCAGGCACGGCACGGCACAGCCGGCGGGGGGGCGGCGGAGAGAGCGCGCAGCCAGGGAAGGTAAGAATCAGATTGGCAACCATGCGCAACCTCCAAGCGACACGGGGACATGGGAACATGCTGGAAGCAATGCAATGTCACATCAGCCAATCTCTCCCTTTGCTGGCATAGCTCCATTGACGCGACGACGGCAATGGGTTAAGAGTAACCCTTCAGGAGACGGGCGTAAACTGAGGCGAATTGCATCGACCGCACAAGCACCATGTACAGAAGCGAGAAAGCCAAATGTGGACAATTTCATTTAGATCACCTGGGGGGCGGGGCCGCCGGCCCCCCACCAGGTCAAAAGGAAAAGCGGGCCCCAGGAACAGGCGGGGCAGGGGAGGCGGGGACCCCGGGGCCGCCCGCCGGAGACGGGGCCGGGGAGGGGGGCGGCGGCAGGAACGCACAGCGTACGGATTACAAGCTCCATTGACACGACGATGGCAAGGGGTTAAGAGTAACACTTCAGAAGTAAGCGAAAACTGAAAAACAATTGCATCGACCGCACAAGCACCATGCACAGAAGCGAGAAAGCCAAATGTGGACAATTTCATTTAGATCACCTGGGGGGCGGGGCCGCCGGCCCCCCACCAGGTCTAAAGGAAAAGCGGGCCCCAGGACCAGGCGGGGCAGGGGGGGCGGGGACCCCGGGGCCGCCAGCCGGAGACAGGAGGAGGACAGGACAGGGGAAGGGTGCTTTTGCTCACCCGCCAGCCTCGCCACACATCCTAAGCCGGGCACGTCTTATCTCCCCCTTTCCGACGGCAAGTGATGCAACAACAAGCAAGTAGACAAGAAGGGATGAAATGCAGCCAAGCTGTGCATCACTCCATGCTCCGGTGCAACATTGGAGACCATATCAGCAGATGACGTAGATGTCCCGCGGAGGTTTCATGGGAGAAAGGCCAAGTAGCTGACGCAAGGCTTTTCGGCCCTCGCAACACATGTCAGACATGCACTCTGGCATTGCCTCCCAATGGTTCTTGTGGTGCCCGCCACCCGGTCTCATGCGTACAAGGAACGGAATGCCTTCGGGAGGAAAGTAGCGGAGAGCCACCTTGCGAAATTTCGGCCGCTCGGCCAGGAGAAGTCGCTCAAGGTCTCGGGTCGAAAACCCGTCAGGCGTAAATCCAAGCACTTACTTCACTGGATAAGAGCCTCACGATGTAATCAGAGCCATTGCCCAGGGCAACAGCATCATCTAAAGCAGAGATACCTAATTTCGCCAAGTTGCTTGAACGACAGCCCGACAATAGTAGGAGGGCGTGAGACACGGTGAAGCGCCCACACCCGTCGACACCGCACATGTCAGCGATCAGCTCCGTCTTCGTGCGACCCCGCAGGGCAATGTCCGCGGGCGTATAACCCGGCGTCACTCCCCCAGCCTCCTGCACAGCTTGATACTGGAAGTCTGTCGAAAAAACCGGAAACTGAGCGTTACGAAGCTTGTGTGACAAATCGACCCTGCGGACCCCTGGGTTCATATCTGATGCTACCACCCATTCAAAAGAGTGCATGGCGAAGAAGACTGCCCACGCCGCTTTGTGATATGGGGGCCTGGACTCAAGCAACTCTTGGCGAAGAGTAAAATTGCCAGGGCGAGCCAACTCCTCACGAGGCAAGTTAAAGCACAGAGCTGCCCGCTCGAGAAACTGATGGTACGTCATGCCAATTGATGGGAGGCCAAACCCAGAAAGCCCAATCCCTCCCCAAGTAATCTCGTCATGAGCCCACTCTGCCGGAATGCGAAGTGTCGCACGGGCCGCGTACAAGCGTAACAAGAAAAGGCGGAACTTCACGCCATTCGTCACACGAAGGGCGAACTGCTCTAGGGTACGTGGCCGGACGGGGCCCTGCGAGCGGGAGCGAGAACGCTCGCGCACCATGCCACCTCGCGCCGGCGCGGGATGGGCCCTTGAGCCAAAATGGCTTGAGCCAAAATGGCTTGAGAATTACCTTAGGCTTCCTCACGAAAATGATGAAAATGTAGCTGCGGCCTAGGCGGCGCAGGGGGGCCGTGCACCAGGGGTCCCAACAATAATTATTCTTTAGAATTAATAATGTTCAACAACAACCACAACAACAATCATTTTACCCTCCTGCGCCATGCTTCCACATGACATTTTTTTATTTTTTTTTCCCCCTCCTCTCCCAGTCCCAGTCCCAGTCCCTGGCCGAGTCCGCAGCGAAAGGGGCCGCTGCACCTGGCTCCCTCCGGCTGGCCCCCTGGCTGGGCTGCCGACGCCCGCGGTCGCCTTAGGCGGCCCGGCGGGCCCGCCAGCTACCGCGCGGTTTTCGCGCCGCCAGCCGCCGCCGCCCGCCGCCCGCCCGGCCGAGCCGCCCTGCGTGCCTCGGCCTCGAAGCCGCGGGAGCGCTCAAGGCCCTGGCCCGGCCGGCTCCGCTCCGTGCCTGGGCAAGGCCGCCCGCGAAGGCCGCCAGAGCTGCCCCAGCCCGGCGGCCCGCGGCCGCAGCGCCCGCCGGCCCTGCCCGCCTGCCGTAATCCACAACGTCGGGTCCCAGCTTCGCGTCCAGCATCGCGCTGAGCAGCACGAATGCCTGTTGCCACTGCCCCCTCTTCTCGCCCGCGCTGATCCCAGCATTGTAGCTGGATAGCACACCCCATCCTGGGGGATTTTTCTGGCATGCGGGATCCGATATTCCCTCACCCAGATATCCCGCCCAAGAAGGTTTGGCCACCACCTCTTCCGAGGAACTTCAACATCCATAGCTCGGACGGCACATCGCCTTCGCAATCGCCTTGCGCACGCCCCGCATCTCAGAGGGAGAGGAAGAGGAAGAGGAGGGGGAGATGAGAGAGATAGGGGGATGGAGGAGGAGAAGGGAGGGGGAGGAGGGGGAGGAAGGATGAGTAGTTGTAGTAGCCGCAGTTGATGATATTGTTGTTGCGGCTGTAGCACTAGTAGTAGTGGTAACGGTAGTAGTAGTCCAAGTAAGTAGAACTGGCTTGTGGCAGCCAAGCGTTCGATCCTCCTTTAATGTCTTCTCTCCCTATCCTTGAGACGCAGACGTTTCAAAAAGTTGGATGGTTCAGCACATCCAGGAAACCTATCGCTGGACCGGCCCAGATGTTGTTCCAGAAGCGGCTCGGGGAGCTGCGCGGGCGCCAGAAGCAGAGAAACACCACGTACGGGCGCTGGCTCGAGCGTTCGGCCCAAAGCCGCTCCAGAATCGGCCCAGGACGGCTTCCCGGGCGCCGCAAGCAGAAATTCAGCATTTTCGAAAGAAAATTATGTATTGGAATGGCCTCTTTTCGGCGCGATCGGAACTGCCCGGGCGTCCGGCCCGGGGGCCGGGCCGGGTGCCGGCCCGAGCTCCGGAATCGGCCCGGGCGGCCTCCCGGGCGCCGGAAGCAGAAATTCAGCATTTTCGAAAAAAAAATGTGTATTGAAATTGCCTTTTTTCGGCGCCGCCTCGGAACTCGATTTTCCGGCGCCCGGGCGCCGGCTCGGGCGCCGACCCGGGCGTCCGGCCCGGGAGCTGGCCCGGGTGCCGGCCCGAGCTCCGGAATCGGCCCGGACGGCTGCCCGGGCGCCGGAAGCAGAAATTCAGCATTTTCGAAAGAAAAATCTGTATTGAAATGGCGTTTTTTTCGGCGCCGCCTCGGAACTCGATTTTCCGGCGCCCGGGCGCCGGCTCGGGCGCCGACCCAGGCGTCCGGCCCGGGAGCCGGGCGGGGTGCTGGCCCGAGCTCCGGAATCGGCCCGGACGGCCTCCCGGGCGCCGGAAGCAGAAATGCAGCATTTTCGAAAGAAAAATGTGTATTGAAATGGCCTTTTTTCGGCGCCGCCTCGAAACTCGATTTTCTGGCGCCCGGGCGCCGGCTCGGGCGCCGACCCGGGCGTCCGGCTCGGGAGCCGGGCCGGGTGTCGGCCCGAGCTCCGGAATCGGCCCGGACGGCCTCCCTCCCTCCCGAGCGCCGGAAGCAGAAATTCAGCATTTTCGAAAGAAAAATGTGTATTGAAATGGCGTTTTTTCGGCGCCGCCTCGGAACTCGATTTTCCGGCGCCCGGGCGCCGGCTCGGGCGCTGACCCGGGCGTCCGGCCCGGGAGCCGCTCTCGGCGGCGAGCAAGAGCACCGAGCCCGAGTAAAAAAGGAGGAAGTCTCGAGCCGGAGCGTTGTTGTTGTTGGGGGGGCGGTTTTGGCGGAACCCCAAAACGCTTGAGCGTGAGCCTCAATTTCAGAGGAAATGCGGCCGGCGCCTCGGCGAGAGCACCAGGGCGAATATAGGAGGTCCAACAATAATAATTGTTTAGTAATTAAGGTTCTTCAACAACAATTAGTGAGGGGGCCGTCTACAGGAAGGGGGGGCCACCCAAAAACGCTAACAGCCAGGCCGGGGGGCACAACTAAAATGTAATATTCAAAATTACGTTTTTGTCCGAAGGCATGGTTTGGAAAATCCAGAATTATTGTTTGTTGTTGTTTTTGCCCTGAAGGACTGTGTGTGCTTGAATTCAGAAATCGTGATTTTATTGTGGGAAGGCTTCGCCTCTTTCGCCCTTCTGGAAGTGTTTTTGCACGATGAACGCCACGTGCGAAACATGTTTGTGGGGAGTTCCGTGTGTAGTTTCATTCGCGGTTGATCGCGTAGTTGGTTTCGTTACTGTTCGTATCCATCACGGTCCACCCAGCAATAGTACCCAGGCGAAATGTCTTGATC
The DNA here is from genome assembly GCA_963575745.1 of Prorocentrum cordatum. Classification (NCBI taxonomy): domain Eukaryota; class Dinophyceae; order Prorocentrales; family Prorocentraceae; genus Prorocentrum; species Prorocentrum cordatum. The sequence goes on along the minus strand of CAUYUJ010005470.1, from coordinate 28,986 downwards.
TGGGAAGTGCGGGAACATTCCGTGTAACGAAGAGAAATTGATGGGGGAGCCGTCAAATTGAATTTCGTGGGTCAGCCTGGGCACGCCCGGGTGCGAATGCACATTCGCGGCCCTTGCCGAAACAGACAGGGCGCAGAAGAATGATGAGGAGGCGGGGGAGGGGGGGGCGGGGGGGGGAACACGAGGAGGACGAGGACTAAAAGGAAGAAGGGGGGAGCGACGGGAGAAGCAGGAAAGGGGCGAGCAGAAGTATGATGACATTGACTGCGCAAGCTTTGGGGGGAGGAGGAGGAAGAGGAGGGGGAGGAGAAGGAGGAGGGGGATGAGGAGGAGGAGGAGGAGGAAAGGAGGAGAAAGAGGAGGAGGATTGGGCGAGGAAGAGGAGGAGGAGGAAAGGAGGAGGAGGAGGAGGAGGAGGAGGAGGAGGAGGAGGACGAGCGTACAACGCGCACGCGCGCGTGCGCGCGAGGTGTGATTTCTGCATTGTTCTCAGCGGTCTGGCAACGAAGGGGCCTGGAAACGAAAGGGTTCTTGGGCGGTGACCGAATGGGTGTCCCAGGTAGCGCGGGGCTGCAGCGCGCCAGCCAAGTGGCTCAGCGCGCAACGCGCCCGCGCGCGCGCGCCGGCGCGAGCTGTAAATTCTGTATCATTTATAATAGAAGTGCCGCAATGTTGGCATGGGCGCCCAAGTGGTCCCCTAGCGGAGACCGATTGGATTTCCGATTCACCATGGGTTTGTAGCGCGTCGGTGAAGTGGCTCAGCGCGCAACGCGCCCACGCGCGCGCGCGGGCGCGAGCTGTGAATTCTGTGTTATCCACAAAAGAAGGGCAGTCGTGCTGTCCTGGAAACTAAAGTGGCCCCCCAGCGGTGACCGGCTGGATTGTCAAATTGACATGGGGATGTAGCATGTCGGCCAAGTGGCTCAGCGCACAAGTCGCCCGCGCGCGCGGGAGCGAGCCGCCGCTCTGCGTTATCCAGAACAGAAGGGCCGCCATGGTGGTTTCGGAGTTCAAGCAGCCCCTTAGTGGTGGCCGATTTCTTTTTCCAATTTAACATGGGCTTCTAGAGCGTCGGCCAAGTGTCTCAGCGCACAGCGCGCCCACGCGCGCGCGCGAGCTGTGAGTTCTACCCGCAATAGCAGGGCCGCCATGCTGGCCTTGGAAATCAAGCGGCCCATTAGCGGTGACCGATTGAATATCCGAGATAGCTCGAGTTTGTAGCGTTTTGGTTAAATGGTTCAGCGTACAACGGGCCCACGCGCGCGCGCGCCCGCTTGCGCTCGCGCGCGCGAGCGTTGAATTCTGTATCACCAACAATAGAATGGCCGCCATGTTTGCTTAGAAACTTAAGTGGCCCCTTAGCAGTAACCGACGGACTTCCAAGTTAGCAAAAGGTCGTAGCATGCCGGTTAAGTTGTGCAGCGCACAGAGCGCCCGCGCTTGTGTGCGCAGGCGCGAGCTGTGAACCCTGTATTCTCCGCAATGCAAATGCCGCCACGTTGGCCTGATAACTCAAGTGGCACCTTAGCGGTGGCCGATGGTATTTTCCACGTTAAACGTGGGTTTGTAGCATGTCGGCCAAGTTGCCCAGCGTGCAAGGCGCCTCGCGCGCGCCCGCGCGCGCGCGCGAGTTGTGAATTTTCGTATTACCCGCAGTAGAAGGGCCGCCATGTTGGCCTGCACACTCAAGTAGCCCCTTTGCGGTGGCTTCCAGCACGTCAGCCAAGTGGCTCAGCGCGCAACGCGCCCGCGCGCGCGGGCGCGAGCTGCGAACCCTGATCCAAAGTAGAAGGGCCGCCGTGTTGGCTTGGAACCCCGGATTGATTTCCAGGTTAGCACTGGATTGTGGCACGTTGGCCAAGTGGTCCAGCGCTCAACGCACCCACCCGCGCGCGCGCGAGTTGCGACTTCTGGATCACTTGGTTATCCATAATAAAAGGGCCGCCACGATTGCCTGGAAACTGAAATGCAATCCTATTGTTGGCTGATTCGATTTCCGAGTAACCATGAGTTTGCAGCGTGCCGATTAAGCTGTAAATTCTTTATTGCACGCAATAGAGTGGCCGTCATGTTGGTCTGGAATCCATAGTGGCCCCTTAGCGGTGGCCGATTGGATTTCCCAGTTTACCTAGGGTTGCCGCATGTCGGCCAAGTTGCTCAGCGTACAACGCACCCGCGCGCACGCGCGGGCGCGAGTTGTGACCTCTGCATCGCTCGCAACAAAAGGGCCGCCGCATTGGCTTGGAAACGCAAGTGGCTCTCTAGCGATGGCCGACTGGATTTTCAATTTAGCATGGGGTTGTAGCATGTCGCACAAGTGGCTCAGCGTAAAGGACGCCCACGCGCGCGCGCGAGCAGTGACTTACGAACTATCCACACCAGAAGGGCCGCTATGTTTGCTTGGAAACTAAAAGTTGCCCGTTGCGGTAGAAGATTGAATATGCTATTTAGCATGTGGTTGTGCCATGTTGGCCAAGTAGCTCAGCGTACAAAGCGCCCGCGCGCGCGGGCGCGAGCTGTGAACTCTGTATCATCCACGACAGAGGACCGCCGTGCTGGCCTGGCAATTCAAGCGGCCCCGTGGCGGTGGCCGAATGGATTTCCAAGTTAACATGGGGTTGCTGCATGTCGGCCAAGTGGCTCAGCGCACAACGCGCGCACGCGCCCGCGCGGGCTGTGCATCCTGCACTACCCACAATAGACGGGCCGCTGTCTCCTGGAAACTCATGTGGCCCCTGAGCGGTGACCGATTGGAATTCCGAGTTCACATGGGCTTGTAGCTTGTGGCTGAACGCACATAGCGCCCGCGCGCGCGCGCCCCCCCCCCGGCGCGTGCGAGCTCTGAAAGCCGTACTACCCGCAATATCGGGTCCTTTATTTTGGCATGGAAGCTCAAGTGGCCCCTCCGCAGTAACCGATTGAACTTCCGAGTTAACATGGGGGTTGTCGCGTATCGGCCAGGTGGCTCAGCGTACACGTCGCCCACGCGCGCGCTAGCTGTGAACTCTGTATTTTTTCCACCGTACAACGGCCACCATGTTGACATGGAAATCTAATTGGCCAATTAACGGTGACTGATTGCATTCCGAGTTAACATGGGCTTGTAGCATGTCGGTCACGTGGCTTAGCGTACAACGCGCCCGCGCGCGCGCGAGATGTGACTTCTGGACTACCCACATTAGAAAGGGCCGCCATGTTGTGGCCAGGAAACTCAAATGGTCCCTTAGCGGTGACCGATTGGATTTCGAAGTTAGCATGAGTTCGTAGCGTGTCGGTTAGGTGGCTCGATTTACAAAGCTCCACCGCGCGCGCGCGCCCGCGACCGCGCGAGCGCGAGTCGTGAATCTTGGGTTACCCACAAAAGAAGGGCCGCCGTGTTGGGTTGGAATTTTTTTTCCTCTTTTTGTTTTTCTGTCCTCTTTTTTCTTTTTTTTTTTTTTTTTTTTTTTTTGTTTGCTGGTTTTTCTTTTTGTTCCTTTTTTTTATTTATTTACTTTGTTCTTGTCGTGTTCTCTTATTTTTTTTTTTTTTTTTATTTTCTCCTTCGTATTTTTTTATTAGATTTTCAATGACTGCCACAGCCTTTTACATTATTAATTTTTTTTTGGTCTTACATTGGGTTTTCTTGGATTGTTTGTTTTTTTTTTTTTTTTTTTTTCTTAATTAGCTGTTCTGGTATTTTAATGATAGTTTTTTGTTTTTTTTTTTTTTTATATTTTTCGTTCAGTCTTGTTTTTTTTTTGTTGCCTGTTTTTTCTCCTTCGTATTCTTGTAATGTTTGTTTCTTTTTTTTTTCTTCTGTGAACGAAGGTGGCCATGAGAGGTGACCGACTGCATCTCCAAGTTAACATGTGGTTGGAGCATGTCGACCATGTGGCTGCGCGCGCAACGCGCCCACGCTCGCGCGGGCGCGAGCTGTGAATTCTGTTGTGCCCACAATACAAGGGCCGCTATATGTTTGCCTGGAAACTCAAGCGGCCCCTCAGCGGTGGCCGAATGGATTTCCATGTTAACATGGGGTTGTAGCACGTCGGCCAAGTGGCTCAGCGTACTACGCGCGCGCGCGGGCGCGAGCTGTGCATTCGGCGCGCGGCGGCCGCGGGCCTTTCTGCGTGGGGAATAAACACAATATGCGAGCGCGGAAATGCAGCCACACGCACTGTGGCCATGGGCCACCGGGCCACTTCGTAGGTAGGCGAACACACGGCTGCAAGGGGCAATGCCGCCGCGCGTTAGGGCGGGGCACCATATTATGCGCGAGGGGAAAGCGCCGAGGCCATGTGCGGCCCGTGTTCAGCGCAGCCCGGTCGCCCCCGGCCTGGGGCCTGGCCCGGCAAGCAGCCCTGCCCACCCTGACCGGTACCCAGCGGGCTGGCCCCTCGCCCACCCAGTAGCTCGGCTGGTGACCGGCCGGTAGCCCGGCCAGTAAGTCCGCGAACGCGGCGGGCAACCCTGCCGGTAACTCCACGAACCCGGCCGGTAACCCTGCCGGTACTTCTACGAACCCGGCCGGTGACCCGGCCCGGCCGGTAACCCGGCTGGTAGCCCGGCTGTTAACTGCGCGCCCGGCCGGTAACCCGGCTGTTAGCCCCAGCCCGGCTGGTAACCCGGCTGGTAACCCGGCTGGTAGCCCGGCTGTTAATTCCCAGCCCGGCCGGTAACCCGGCCGGTAGCCCGGCTGTTAGCCCCAGCCCGGCTGGTAACCCGGCTGGTAACCCGGCTGGTAGCCCGGCTGTTAATTCCCAGCCCGGCCGGTAACCCGGCCGGTAGCCCGGCTGGTAGCCCGGCCCTTAGCTTGGCCTTGCAGCACATTCTGTAGCGGAGCTACAGCGCCGCTACAGAACGCCGCAGACGGCCGGCCCTTTGCCTGGCCGGCAGCCCGGCTGTAACTCCGCGCACCCGGCCGGTAGCCCGGCTGTTAAGTCCCGCGCGCCCGGCTGGTAACTCCGCGCACCCGGCCGGTAATTCGGCGATTTTGGTTGGTAACCTGGCTGGGAATTCAGCGAACCCGGCCGGTAATTGCGCGAGATCGGGCAGTGGCCCGGATGGAAATTTTGCGCACGCGGCGGGCCCCGCAGCCGGGAATGTCGCGGGTTAACCGCAGGAGGTCCCCCCCCCCCGCCCCCCCGATTTCTTCGGGACGAAAACAAGGCCCCGATGCCCCTGGCCCGCCCCCCGTGGATTCTTTTCCCGTGATTAGCCGTCTGGGCGAAATCTTCTTCGCGTTTGCACCCATGGCCCACTATTGGTCGTCCGCTGGTCACAGCAAGCCGCGGCAGCCGGCGCAGGAAAGCCATGGCGCGCTGATGGCCATGCACTTAACAGTTCGTGGAAAACCATTGGGCGCCGCGCATTTGTTAAGTGTCTGGCCGGAGAACTACATTTCAAATCGGGTTTTCCCTTAGGGTTTTGGCGTTCACACCGACGACGAACGCGCGGGAACCAAAGTGCGCAGCGCGCGCGCGATTTTGCGCTGCGCACTACGGTTTCCGCTTGTATGGTCATCTGTTGCGACGAGTATTAAATTGCGCATCGTTTGGTTTTCGCGTTCACATCGTTCACAAATTTATGGGACGAAACCGTTGTGCGCACCGAAACGTCGCGCGCGCGACCTTGCGCTGCGCGCTGGCTTTCCCACGCAATTATCAACTGCATGGCCATCTGTTGGGGCCAGAGAAATATTGCTTACATGATGCATTCCCGATTTGGACTTCGAGTTCGCATGCGTGGGAAGCCATAGTGCGAAGCGCAAGGTCGCGCGCGCGCGACCTTGCGCTGCGCGCTGTGGTTTTCCACGCATTTGCTAATCGCGTGGCCATCTCCTGGATTCAGAGAATTAAATTTTGCTGAGAGTTTTCCCTATTGATTTTCACGCTGACATCGTTGACACATGCGTAGAAAACCTCAGTGCGCAGCGCAAGGGCGCGCGCGCGCGCGACCTTGAGCTGCGCAATATGGTTCCCCGCTCATTGTCCAACGCGCGCGCGCGACTTTGCGGCGCGCGCTGCGGTTCCCAACGCATTTGCCCATTGTACGGCGAGTCCTTGGGGCCAGAGAATTCAGTTTCACATTTGGTTTCCCCGCGCGCGCGCGTGGTGAGTTTTGGATTGCCCCCCATAAGCAGATCGCTTTGTAAAGCCAAAGACTGAATTTATTTTTACCTGTGAAGTAGTAAGGGGGCCGACGGAGGCGCGCAGTTCTGCATAGCATTGTGGGCAATACAGAACTCCCTGCGCGCGCGGTGAATTCTGTAGCGTCCACATACAGAACTGCGCGCCCCCCTCGGCCTCCTTACAGCTTCAAAGAAAAGTCAAATTCAATGTTTGGATTTACAGGGCGATCTTCTTATTGTGGACAATACAGAACTCACCACGCGCGCGCGCCGCGGCGCGGGCGCGTGTAGGAAGTTCTGGATTGCCCACAATAAGAAGATCGCCTTGTAAATCCAAAAACTGAATTGAACTTTTCTGTGGAGCTTTCTGGAGGCCAACGGAGGCGCGCACAGTGAGCGCCTTGAGTAAGGAACACTTACTTTTCAAAAGGGGCTCGGACGTTCCTTAGGTTTGCATGCGTTCCGCTGCCTTTTTGGCGGCGAGCCCCCCCGGTGTTCCTAGCGATTTTGGACGCGCGGGTTCGTTTTGTCGATCGGGGCGGACGGTCTAAGGAACGGGGCTCCACGGGGGGTCTCGGTTCCTTGCGCTTGCTCGACGTAATGCGACGGCGGTCGCGCATAAGCCCTGCGCCTCTCCGGGGCCTTCCCGTTCTTTGCGGGGCGCGCGCTGGAGCTTTCGCCCGTTCCGCGCGCCAGGGCATGGGGCATTGAGGTCCAGTTCCTCGCAAGAGCCCCCCCCGTTCCTTCGGCCGCGCGGTTTGGAGCTCACTGGCTCGACATAATTGAACGGTGGCTGCGTTATGGTCCAGCTTCGTTCTCGGGCCCCCCCGTTCCTTGCGGGGCGCGCGCTGGAGCTGTCGCCCCTACATGCATCCGCGTGCCAAGGTATGGGGCATTGAGGTCCAGTTCCTCGCAAGAGCCCCCCCCGTTCCTTCGGCCACGCGGTTCGGAGCTCACTGGCTCGATATAACTGAACGGTGGCTGCGTTATGGTCCAGCTCCGTTCTCGGGCCCCCCCCGTTCCTTGCGGGGCGCGCGCTGGAGCTGTCGCCCCTGCATGTATCCGCAGGCCAAGGTATGGGGCATGAGTTCCTTATGTCACACCTTAGGTCAAGACCTTCACTGTACGCCTGCATACTCATGTTGTGCTTTGCATCCGTGGGTTTTCATATTTCTGAAACACGTGGCCGCCCAAGGCCTTTGCACTTGGTCACCCCTGGGGGCGCAAAGATTATTGCGCCTCGCGCGTCGCGGCCCGGGCAGGAGAGCCGCCCTTGTCCAGGGCGGCGGCGCAGGGGCGTGAAGTTCACCGCGCGTCGCGCATCGCGGGGCGCGATAATCCTCGCCTATCTACAAATTTGTACACGTAAGGCTCCGCGTGCGCCGTTTGGTTGGTTAAGTCCAGTGCGTTGGTTGGCTGGTGCGCCGGCTGGTAGGCAGGTTGGCTGGTTGAAGAGCCGTTTAAGGAGGCTGGCGGAGGCCGGGTCACCCGCGCGCGCGCGTGGGGAGTTCTGCATTGTCTACAATATAAAAATCGACATGTTATTACCGAAACTAAATCTGATTTTTTCTGGAGCCTTTTAAGGAGGCCGACGGAGGCCGGGTCACCGGCGCTTGCGCGCGCTGGAGAATTCTGCATTGTCCAGAATATAGAAGTCGACGTGTTATTCCCGAAACTAAATCTGAATTTTTCTGGAGCCTTTTCAGGAGGCCGACGGAGGCTGGGTCACCGGCGCTCGTGCGCGCGGGATAGTTCTGCATTGTCCAGAATATACAAGTCGACATGTAAAGTGCCGCGTTTGAACATGTTGTTTGTTTTGTTCTGTTCTGGAGCCCTTTGAGGAGGCCGACCGAGGCCGGGTCACCCGCGCGCGCGCGTGGGGAGTTCTGCATTGTCTACAATATAAAAGTCTACATGTTATTCCCGCAACTAAATCTCATTTTTTCTGGAGCCCCTGAAGGAGGCCGACGGAGGCCGGGTCACCGGCGTTCGCGCGCGCTGGAGAGTTCTGCATTGTCCAGAATTTAAAAGTCCACATGTTATTCCCAAAACTAAATCTAAATTTTTCTGGGGCCCTTTAAGGAGGCCAACGGAGGCCGGGTCACCGGCGCTCGCGCGCGCGGGATAATTCAGCATTTTCCAGAATATAGAAGTCGACATATAAGTGCCGCAACTGAAAATGAATTTGTCTGGGGCCTTTTGAGGAGGCCGACGGAGGCCGGGTCACGGCCGTTCTTCGGCCAATGCTCCTCCCGCTTGCGCGGCGGTTAAGTTCGCGCTTCTCCAGGCCGCGCGCTGTTTTGTATAATCAGTACGTTTCTCATGTCCCGCGCGTTAAGCTCCGAGCCCAACATGCGCGCGGATATTGTGGGGAAGCCGTCTGGCGCTCCAGAAGGCAACATCGCTTGCGGACCCGCGCGTTTGAGACGACGAAACCTTGCACTACGGGAAAGGGGGGGCGGCGGCGGAAGCTCCAGCGGCATGGGGGCCTTTTCGCGGCGCGGAAGTGCGCGTCAGCATTCGACAATTCTCCTTGCGGCACCCGTGGGGCGCGGAGCCCGTTCGGGTGCGTTTCCGGGCTGGCTGCTGGGAAAGAAAGAGAGAGAGAGAGAGAGAGAGAGAGAGAGAGAGAGAGAGAGAGAGAGAGAGAAAACGAGAGAGAGACAGAGAGAGAGGGAGAGAGAGAGAGAGGGAGAGTGAGAGAGAGAGGAGAGAGCAGAGAGAGAATAGAGAGAAGAGAGAGAGGAGAGAGAGAGAGAGAGAGAGAGAGAGAGAGAGAGAGAGAGAGAGAGAGAGAGAGAGAGAGAGAGAGAGAGAGAGAGAGAGAGAAAAAAAAAGATGTTTGCGCTGCCGTCAATTATGTTAGCCGCGCCCTGGTCTAGCTTGTACCCGTCGCGACTCAAAAGTTTGGCTCGCTACGTGCACGTGCGTGTGTGTGCGTGTGTGCGCGCGTGTGTGTGTGTGTGTGTGTGTGTGTCTGTGTGTGTGTGTGCGTGCGCGTGCGCGTGCGTGTCTGCTTCGATTTTGGCGCGCCCGCGCGCGCTGTGGTTACGCAGCGCCGTCTTCAAAGTTGGACGGAAACAAATGGTATTGCGACGTTCTCGAGTGATGTCGCGACAGGTGTGCGCATCGCCGAGCAGCGGACGGTTTTTCCCGTCGCTCGTAGCGTTTGCGCTTGCGCGGTGGACGCGCTCGCACGTTGAAGCTTGCGCCCCCTCAAGGCGCGCGCTGCCCTAGAGAAGCGGCTGCTTTCTCACTCGCGTGCGCCGCGCGCCAAATCCAACATGTGCGCTGTTTGTTTCGGAAACCTTTTGGGCGTTGTACCAATGAGCATCGCCTGGGGTTCCCCGCGTTTGAATCGATGACACATCGCCCCATGGCAAAACATGCCTGGCAAAAATCAATGCCTCGTGGAATTCTGAATATTGCAAAGCAGCCGATGGCAAAACAGGCCGTGCAAAAATCAGTGCTCAGCGGAATTTTGAAAATTTCAAGGCGCTTCGTCTGTCAAATTCGTTTTTTTGTGTTTTCATTCCGCGGGCCAAGAAGTTAACGGCCATGGCCTGCGAATGGTCGCTGTAGGAGACCCCCTCACTAAAACAACAACAACAACAACAACAACAACAACAACAACAACAACAACAACAATCATTTAAGACTGGGGACACTCCGTTCTCACCAGTGCCAGGGGTTTCATAGGAGGCGGGCAATACCCCCACTTTGTGGGGGGGCCGGTTCAAGCTCTACCAAATTTCCATACGACTCTTCGCCACCACCCACACCCAGCTTCCCGCCCTATGACGTTCGGACACTTCACTTCGTGGCATGCGGACGACCGTGGCTACTATTCAGGGCCCCGCGGCCGACGACGACGGCGTGCGCGCGCGAAGAAAAAACGAATGTGTCCCGCATGGTATTATTTGACAGGGATGATGGCCCTGGCAGGTGCGCAACCGTTGTTGCAGAAGTTCGAAAAAGTTGTTCGCAAAAGCCCGTTTGACAGAAATGTTTAATAAGTGTTGGGTTGCCTACTCTTAAGTATTCTTCATGGTACGAATCCGCATGAGCGCGCGGGATGACATTTTTTGACTTTTTTTTTTTTTGTGTGAGGATTTCCTCTTGCGCCTGCGAATGTCAAATTTACTTTATTTTTTTTGCAAGGGATTTTGAAGTTTGGTTATGTTAGACAAGAAATGTCCAAACTTTGCTTTATTTTTTGCAAGGGAAAGCGGGCCCGCGTAACAAAACAACCGGATACGACCAACCCGTTTCGCCCTCGATTTATTGATTTTGTTTTGTCTGTTTTGTTTTGTTTTGTTTTTGATGATTTTTGATTGATTTTGGGAGACTTCCTCACGAAAATGAGAAAAATGGGCTTGCGGCTAGGCGCCGGCTGGGGTGCTGGGGGGGGCCACTGCACAGGGGACCCAACAATAATTATTATTCTTTAGAAGTAAGTATGTTCAACAACAACAACAACAACAACAACAACAACAATCTTTTAAGACTGGGGACACTCCGTTCTCACCAGTGCCAGGGTTTTCATAGGAGGCGGGCAATACCCCCACTTTGTGGGGGGGCCGGTTCAAGCTCTACCAAATTTCCAAACGACTCTTCGCCACCACCCACACCCAGCTTCCCGCCCCATGACGTTCGGACACTTCACTTCGTGGCCTGCGGACGACCTTGGCTACTACACTGGCGCATGGTTACAATGACTTCTTGTGGTAACATCTTGTGGAAACTAGCTTAGTATACGACTTATACCCCTGTTCCAACAATGGGCACGTGTACCGTTTTCCGACGTTTTAACGTTTCTGTACCACACAATCCAAGACCCTTATTTTGACTGGTATCACGTGCGTGGCGCCAGCATACCACAGGACTTGTTTCCGTTGTTGTGAGACGATATATGCTCATTCTTGTTCTGAGTTCTCGTTCCGGCCTCAATGTGCAATACTGGCTCACTCGTCGACGAAATACACGTGACTACCTCTCTCTTGTTGGAGGTCCTGATGGTTGTGGTTGTCCCGATAATTGTCGCGATGAGTGTCCCGATGATTGTCCCGATTGTTGTTCCGATGGTTCTCCCGATGGTTGCCCCGATGGTGGTCCCGATCGTTGTCCCGATGGATGTCCCGATGGTTGTCCCGATGGTTGTCCTGATGGTTGTGGTCGTCCCGATCGTTGTCCCGATGGTTGTCCCCATGGTTGCCGCGATGGTTGTTCCGATGGTGGTCCCGATGGTTGCCCCCATGGGTGCCCCGCCGGAGGAGGAGGAGGAGGAGGAGGAGCAGCAGGACAAGGCGGCAAGGCGAGGCGGACGCATACGTGCTCTGGAAGCATACTAAAGAGACGAGTCTGTGTGCTCATCGTCTTCTGGCATGCGCCTGTCCCTAATGGCACGCATCGGGCGCAATACTGCAAGCTGCGCTCCTGGCACCCATGCATCAGGGGCCAAGTGTCCCAGCATGGTGCCGATACGCCTCCTCGCGGACACACGGCCTCCTCGCGGACACATCAAAGTTCCGAGAGAAGCTGCGAGAGGACCTCCGCGGCGGCCTCATCGGCGAAACTCTCCCGATACTGATTGAGTCGAAGACGCTGGCCTATACATTCCTCCACAGCTTGGGCAGTATTCAATGCTCCCTTGGCGCCCCGCTCCGTGCTGAGCCACTTCTGGCGTACCCTGGCGTCAGCAGATACAGATAAATGTCCCAGGAGCCACTGCTTCAACACGGCCCCGTCAGTAGTCCCCTCGGGCATGTCTTTGCGAATACGTTCTCCATACCAGGTCTCCAGATGGCCAGCGTTCTGCACTTTGACAAGCGTCTCTTTGGAAGAATACTGCAGTAGCCACATCTTTGCGACCTGATCTGTCACATGCAGTGGTGGATCCAACTGTCGGGGCGCCCCGCATACTTTGAAAGGTGTATTATACTCGATGCCCAGGTGGCGGATGGCAGAACCGTGCTGCTCCTCCAGCTCCTGGGCGCTAGAAATACTAACCTTGCCAGGCACAACCCGATATTTGCCCCACCAAGTCTTGCACGCCTGGTGACTGACCTGGATACCCTTTGCAACGAGCGCCTGATGCAAATAATACGGGCTCTCGCTGTCGGCCAAGGGAGGCCGCGACAGCTCTGGGCCATACTGGTCGTCAAGGGCTTTCGCCGACAAAGCCATGACCCATCCAAGAACACAGGCGATACCTTGATCCGAGATGGCTTCGGATGTGACAGTGATCAGTCGGAGGCTTCCTGGGGCCGCTTGGGGTCCTCTTGGGGAAGGGGGGAAGCCTCCTGGCGCCGCTTGGGGTCCTCTTGAGGGGCTTTGGGGGGCTTATTGGAAGCATCTTGGGGCCTCTTGGGGGCTTATTGGGTCCTCACGGCGGGCTCTTGGGGCCTCTTGAAGGCCTCCTGGGGCAACCTTTGGCGCAACCAGTAGGGGGACGTTTTATTCTCGGCGGCCGAGGGCGCAACCTATGGCGCAACCAATAGGGGGGCGTTTTATTCTCGGCGGCCGAGGGCGCAACCTATGGCGCAAACGCAAGGGATTATGGCCCCTGGCAGGCGCGCGAACCCCGTTGCAAGAGCGTGCGAAAGTAGCTCGCGCGAGCTCATGTAACATAAATGTTGGAAAACCATTGTTTTTTTTTAGGATTCGGACAGCGCGCGCGGGTAGAAATTTTGAAAAGTCGTGCAGGAGTTTTTCGAGGACCTACGGTGCGATTCGTGTGATTTTATGATGCGCGGTGCTAAATTTCTTAAGAACCCAATGGTTTTTGGAGATTTCGGCGTGCGCGCGCGAAGAAAAAACGAATGTGTCCCGCATGGTATTATTTGACAGGGATGATGGCCCTGGCAGGTGCGCAACCGTTGTCGCTGAAGTTCGAAAAAGTTGTTCGCAAAAGCCCGTTTGACAGAAATGTTTAAAAAGTGTTGGTTTTCCTACGAATCCGCAAGAGCGCGCGGGATGAGATTTTGACATTTTTTTGTTGAAAAACCATTGGTTTTTTGATGTTTTTATGTTAATATCGCTCCGAACACTAAGCTTTTGGAAGGATTTCGTCTTGCGCGCGCGAATGTCCACTTTACCTTATTTTTTGCAAGGGATTCTTGAAATTTGTTTATATTAGAACAAGAAATGTCATTTTCTATTGTTTTTTGCAAGGGAAAGCGGATTACAACAAAACAACCGGATCCTGTACACACCCTCTTTTCTGAGGCTTCCTCACGAAAATGTTGAAAATGTAGCTGCGGCCTGGGCGGCGCAGGGGGGGCGCGCACCAGGGGGCCCAACAATAATTATTCTTTAGAATAAATAATGTTCAACAGCAATTACTAGCACGTGGGGACACACCGTTCTCACCAGTGCCAGGGTTTTCATAGGAGGCGGGCAATACCCCCACTTTGTGGGGGGGCCGGTTCAAGCTCTACCAAATTTCCAAACGACTCTTCGCCACCACCCACACCCAGCTTCCCGCCCTATGACGTTCGGACACTTCACTTCGTTGCATGCGGACGACCGTGGCTACTATTCAGGGCCCCGCGGCCGACGACGACGGCGTGCGCGCGCGAAGAAAAAACGAATGTGTCCCGCATGGTATTATTCGACAGGGATGATGGCCCTGGCAGGTGCGCAACCGTTGTCGCAGAAGTTCGAAAAAAGTTGCTCGCAAAAGCCCGTTTGACAGAAATGTTTAAAAAGTGTTGGGTTTCCTACGAATCCGCAAGAGCGCGCGGGATGAAATTTTGACCATTTTTTTTTTTTTTGAAAAAACCATTGGTTGTTTGATGTTTTTATGTTAAAATCGCTACGAAAACTAAGGTTTTGGAAGGATTTCGTCTTGCGCGCGCGAATGTCCACTTTACCTTTTTTTTTTTTTGCAAGGGATTCTTGAAGTTTGGTTATGTTAGAACAAGAAATGTCCACTTTAGTTCATTTTTTGCAAGGGAAAACCGATCGTAACAACACAACCGGATCCGGACTCACCCGTTTCGCCTGAGACTTCCTCACGAAAATGATGAAAATGAGGCTGCGGCCTAGGCGCGGCGGGGGGGTCGTGCACCAGGACCCCAGCAATAATTATTCTTTAGAAGTAATAATGTTCAACAACAGCAGCAACAACAACAACAACAATAATTTTACGACTGTTCGCCCTTATCTGCTCGAGTGCCCAATAACGCGTATTTCCCAGACCCTCGATACCCGCCTTCTTCGTCTTCGATCGAACCCCTTTTGGGGGGTATTCCTTTCTTCCCTGCAGGCCGGGCCCCGGCAAGCGGCGGGGCGGCCGCGGACCGTCGGCCTGGCCAGCGGCAGCGCTGATCGGCGGGGCTTATAGTTGAATTATTATCTATTATTACAGTATGGCGCGGGACCGTCGACCCTGACCCCAAGAGGCAAGACGGACAGGGGACGACCACGACGACGGACTAGACGACGGCGATCGACGACGACGACGTCGACCGACGACGACGACGTCGAAACGACGGCGTCGACGGCGACGACGAGCGAAAAGCGAGAACGAGAGAGAGCGACAGCAGGGCCACGAAGGGCACGAAGTAGGCCACGAAGGGCGACAGCGGGGACGCGAAGGGAATGCGCATAAGGTCAAGAAGAGTGCGAACGAGCGGGGGCCACGAAGTGCAGATAATGCAGGGCCGCAGAAGGCTCGTATAGGGCCACTGAGGGTAGCAACTGGGCCACGTAGAACATTGAGGGGGGCACAAATGGTGACAGCGGTGCCACGAACGGCATGCACATGGGGCCACAACGGGCGCGACTCCTGGGTGCCTGGGTGTCGGGAGCGCGGCGCTTAGGCAAATTGCAGGAAATTCCAGCGCAACAGTAAGTTGCAAGCGAGTTTCCAGCGAAAGCGCGATTCCAGAGCTCCAGGAGAGCGATTCCTGCATAAATTGTCAGGAAGTCCCAAGCGAGAGCGCGATTCCTGCGTAAAATGCGAGGAAGTCTTGGGCGGGAGCGGGGGGCCTGCCGAAATTGTGAGGAAGTCTCAAGCGGGAGCCGTTGTTGTTGTAACCCCGGAGCCAGGGGGCCAGTTTGAGCAGGAAGACTTTCCTTGTCAAAAAACAGGGTGCGAGCGTCGAGGGGCGCACTTTTTTTTTGCCGCGCCCCCTCGCGGCCAGTGCGGACCCCCCGCGCGCCCGCGGTGAGTGCGGGGCGGGGGCACGCCCCAAAGGAGCGGAGGGTTCTCGGCCGAAGCCAAGGCAACCCCGAACCTCCCGACAGCTAGCCGCCTTGCCGTCGCGGGCGGGCCGTTCCGCCCGCCTGGGGCCGCCCGCTCAGTTGTCGCTGGCCCCGCGGCGCCCCGGGAGCGCCCGGGCGGGTTTGGCCAGCCGCCGCCAGCCGCCGCCGCCGCCGCCAGCCTGCGCGTCGCGCCGCGGCGCCAGGCCCGTCGCCGCCAGTCGCTGGCCGGCCGCTCGCCGCGCGCCGGGCATGTCGCCGCCGCGCCAGCCGGCCGCCGCCGCCGCCCCGTCAGCAGCGTCCGCGCCGGCCTCGGGCGGCGCTGGCGTCGTGCTTTGCCCCCGCGGTCGGCCGCGCCGCAGACGGCGGCCGCGCTTCGCCGCGGCGCCTGGCCCGTCGCCGCCTGCCGCCAGTCGGCCGCCTGCCGCCGCGCCTCGCCGTCGGGCCTGCCGCCGCTGGCCGCCGCGCCCGCCACCGCAGGTCGCTGGGCAGAGGGTTGTGGCGTTGGAGGGCTGAATCCTCCCCCCTTCTGCCTTTGAGCGAACCTGCGGCGGCGCTGCGCCTCGCCGCCGGCCGCGTCCGGCCTGCGCCGCGCCGCCGGGTCTGCCGCCGCTGGCCGCCGCCGCCGCCGCCGCCTCCCTCAGCAGCGTTCGGGCCTGTTCCCGGGGCGGCGCCGGAAGCGCTGCGTTCGCCCTCCGCGCCGCCGCGCTGCCTCGGGCCAGCGCCGGCGTCTCCTCCTCCGCCTCAGCCGCCGCCGCCTCCTCCTCCTCCTCCTCCTCCTCCTCCTCCTCCTCCTCCTCCTCCTCCTCCTCCTCCTCCTCCTCCTCCTCCTCCTCTGTGCTGCTGGCTGCTCTCGTGGTGCTGCTGGTCGCTGTGCTGCCCCTGGTCGTGGTGGCGCTGGTCGCCGTGGTGGTGCTGGTCGTAGTGGTGCTGGTCGCCGTGGTGGTGCTGGTCGCCGTGGTGGTGCTGGTCGTGGTGGTCCTCCTGGCCGTGGTGGTGCTGGTCGTGGTGGTGCTGGTCGCTGTGGTGTTGCTGGTCGCCGTGGTGGTGGTGGTGGTCGTGGTGGTCCTCTGGCCGTGGTCGTGCTGGCCGTGGTGGTGGTGGTGCTGGTCGTGCTGGCCGTTGTCGTGCTGGCCGTGGTCGTGGTGGTGCCGGTCGCGGTGTTCATGGTGGTCCTCCTGGCCGTGGACGCACGCGTCGTGGTGGTGGTCGCCGTGGTCGTGCTGGTCGTGGTGCTGGTCGTGGTGGTCCTCCTGGTCGTGGTGGTGCTGGTGGTGGTGCTGGTCGCCGTGGTGGTGCGTAGTCGTGGTGGTGCTGGTCTCCGTGGTGGAGCTGGTCGTGGTGGTGCTGGTCGCCGTGGTGGTGCTGGTCGTGGTAGCCCCCCTGGTCGTGGTGGTGCTGGTGGTTGTGGTGCTGGTCGCCGTGGTGGTGCTGGTCGCCGTAGTGGTGCTGGTCGCCGTGGTAGTCCTCCTGATCGTGGTGGTGCTGGTCGTGGTGGTGCCGGTCGTGGTGGTGCCGGTCGCCGTGGTGGTGCTGGCCGTGGTCATGGTGGTGCTGGTCGTGGTGGTGGTGGTGGTCGTGGTCCTCTGGCCGTGGTCGTGCTGGTCGTGGTGGTGGTGGTGCTTGTCGTGCTGGCCGTGGTCGTGCTGGTCGTGGTCGCGCGGGTCGTGCTGGTCGTCGCCGTGTTGGTGCTGGTCGTGGTGGTCCTGCAGGTCGTGGTGGTGCGTAGACGCGGTGTTGGTCGCCGTGTTGGTGCTGGTCGCCGTGGTGGTGCTGGTCGCCGTGGTGGTGCTGGTCGTGGTAGTCCTCCTGGTCGTGGTGGTGCTGGTCGTGGTGGTGCTGGTCGCTGTGGTGGCGCTGGTCGCTGTCACGGTGCTGGTCGTGGTGGTGCTGGTCGCCGTCGTGGTGCCGGTCGTGGTGGTCCTCATGGTCGTGGTGGTGCTGGTCGCCGTGGTGGCGTTGGTCGCCTTGGTGTTGCCGGCCGTGGTCGTGGTGGTGCTGGTCTTGGTGGTGGTGGTGCTGGTCGTGGTGGTGGTCGTGGTGGTCCTCCTGGCCGTGGACGCACGCGTCGTTGTGGTGGTCGCCGTGGTGGTGCTGGTCGTGGTGGTCCTCCTGGTCGTGGTGGTGCTGGGCGTGGTGGTTCTGGTCGCCGTGGTGGTGCGTAGTCGTGGTGCTGGTCGCCTTGGTGGTGCTGGTCGCCGTGGTGGTGCTGGCCGTGGCGGTGCTGGTCGTGGTTGTCCTTCTCCTCCTCCTCCTCCTGGTCGTCGTGGTCGTCGTTGTGCTGGTGAAGGTGCTGTTCGTAGTTGTGGTGGTGGTGGTGGTGGTTGCGGTGCTGTTCGCAATATGGTGGTGCTGCTGGCTGCCGTCGCGGTGGTGGCTCTGTTGGTCGCTGTCGTGGTGGTGGTGCTGGTCGCCGCGCTGGTGGCGGGAGCGCAGCTGGTCGTAGTCGTTATCGTTGTCATTGTGGTGGTGGTGCTGCTGGTGCTGCTTGTTGTCGCAGTTGTGGTAGTGGTGGTCGTGGTGCTGCTGGTCGCCGTGCTGCTCCTGGTCGCCGTGGTGGTGGTGGTGGTGGTGGTGGCGGTGCTAGTCGCCGTGCTAGTGGGTGTGGCGCTGCTGGTCGTAATCGTAGTGGTTGCGGTGGTGGTTCTGCTGTTGCCGCTGCTGCTGCTGCTGCTGCTGCTGCTGCTGCTGCTGCTGCTGCTGCTTGTAGTCGCAATTGTGGTAGTAGTTGTCGTGGTTTCTGCTGGTCGCTCTGCTGCCCCTGGTCGCCGTCGTGGTGGTGGTGGTGCTGGTCGCCGTGCACGACCTGGTGGCGCTGCTGGTCGTAGTCGTAGTGGTTGTGGTGGTGGTGCTGCTGCTGCTGCTGCTGCTGCTGCTGGTGCTTGTTGTCGCTGTAGTGGTCATGGTTGTCGTGGTGCTGCTGGTCGCTGTGTTGCCCCTGGTCGCCATCGTGGTGGTGTTGCTGGTCGCCGTGCTGGTGGTGTTGGCTCTGCTGGTTGTAGGCGTTGTGGTTGTGCTGCGGCTGCTGCTGCTTGTCGCAGTTGTGCTGCCCCTGGTCGCCGTCGTGGTGGTGGTGGTGGTGGTGGTGGTGGTGGTGGTGCTGGTGGTGGTGGCGCTGTTGGTCGTCGTCGTAGTGTAGGTGGTTGGTGGTGGCTCTGCCTGCTGCTGCTGCTGCTGCGTGTTGTCGCAGTTGTGATAGTAGTTGTCGTGTTTCTGCTGGTCGCCGTGCTGCCCCTGATCGCCGTCGTGGTGGTGGTGGTGGTGCTGGCCGCCGTGCTGGTGGTGGTGGCGTTGCTGGTCGTAGTCGTAATGGTTGTGGTGGTGGTGGTGGTGTTGCTGCTGGTGGTGGTCCTGCTTGTTGTTATCGCTGTAGTTGTAGTGGCCGTCGTGGTGCTGCTGGTCGCCGTGCTGCCCCTGGTCGGCGTGGTGGTGGTGGTGGTGCTGGTCGCCGTGCGGTGGTGGGGGCGCTGCTGGTCGTAGTCGTAGTGGTTGTGGTGGTGGTGGTGGTGGTGGTGGTGGTGCTGCTGCTGCTGCTTGTTGTTGTCGCTGTAGTTGTATTGGTTGTCGTGGTGCTGCTGGTCGCCTTGCTGCTCCTGGTCGCCGTGGTGGTGGTGGTGGTGGTGGTGATGGTGGTGCTGGTCGCCGTGCTGGCGGGTGTGGCGCTGCTGGTCGTAGTCGTGGTAGTTGTGGTGGTGGTACTGCTGCTGCCGCTGCTGCTGCTGCTTGTTGTCGCAGTTGTGGTAGTAGTTGTCGTGGTGGTGCTGGTCGCCGTGCTGCCCCTTGTCGCCGTCGTGGTAGTGGTGGTGGTGGTGCTGCTGCTGCTGCTGTTGCTCATTGTCGCAGTTGTGGTAGTAGTTGTCATGGTTCTGCTGGTCGCCGTGCTGCCCCTGGTCGCCGTCGTGGTGGTGGTGCTGGTCGCCGTGCAAGTTGTGGTGGCGCTGCTGGTGGTGGTCGTAGTGGTTGTGGTGGTGGTGGTGGTGGTGCTGCTGCTGCTGCTGCTGCTTCTGCTGCTGCTGCTGCTGCTTGTTGTCGCTTTAGTGGTAGTTGTTGCCGTGGTGCTGCTGGTCGCCGTGCTGCCCCTGGTCGCCGTCGTGGTGGTGGTGGTGCTGGTCGCCTTGCTGGTGGTGGTGGCGCTGCTGGTCGTAGGCGTGGTGGTGGCGGTTATGCTGCAGCTGCTGCCGCTGCTTGTTGTCGCAGTTGTGGTAGTGGTTGTCGTGGTTCTGCTGGGCGCATTGCTGGTCTGGGTCGCCATCGTGGTGGTGGTGGTGGTACTGGTCGCCGTGCTGGTGGTGGTGGCGCTGCTGGTCGTAGTCGTAATGGTGGTGGCGGTGGTGGTAGTACTGCTGCTGCTTGTTGTCGCAGTAGTGGTAGTGGTTGTCGTGGTGGTGGTGGTGGTGCTGGTCGCCGCGCTGGTGGTGGTGGCGCTGCTGGTCGTAGTCGCAGCGGTAGTGGTGGCGGTGGTGTTCGTTGTTGGCATGCTTATTGGTGCTCGGGATGCTGCCTGCGTCGTCTGAGCTGGCGTCGGTGCTGGTGCGGGCGCCGTCGTACGTGTTGACGTAGGGGTTGTCGGCGGTGCCGTCGTCGGAGCTGTCGTCGGTGCTGGTGTAGGCGGCGGCGTTGGTGCTGGCGTAGGCGCACTCGTCCGTGCCGTCGCAGGCGTCGGCGCTAGCGTGAATGCCGGCCTCGTTTGAGCTGGCGTCGGTGCTCTTGTAGGCGCTGGCGTTGGTGCTGGCGTAGGCGCACTCGTCGGTGCCGTCGCGGGCGTCGGCTGTTGCTTGGGTGCTGGCCTCGTCGGCGCTGGCGTCGGTGCTGGTGTGGACGCCGGCGTTGGTGCTGGCATAGGCGCACTTGTCAGCGCCGTCGCAGGCGTCGGCACTGGCGTGGGTGCCGGCCTCTTCGGAGCTGGCGTCGGTGCTGGTGGAGGCGCCTTCCCAAAGGCGTTCCCATGACGGTGCCTGCCATCACGCAACAGCGCCTGCTTCTCGACGCCGTCCAGGTTCGAAGCCAGGGTGGTGGGCTTCTTCGACGGCCCACCCTGCGTGCACTGGTCGATCCTGGTGGCCCGCGCGCCGTGCTCGATCAGGTACCCCCCCCCCCGTGCTGCTGCCCCACATCGCACAGGGCCAGGTGGTTGAACAGCAGGACGTTCGCCTCCGTGACCCTCTCGCGCTCTTCCTTCGTCAGATCACTCCTGCCCAGGGGAGACGGCGAGGGCCACCTCCATGAAAGCGAGCCCCGCTCCACGTTGCGCAGGGCGGGGCGCCTATGAATATGTCGATTAGGCCTTACTCAAGCATCTCCAACAGCATCGCGATCAGGGAGGGATCCGCCAGATCCCACCTGTGGTCGAAGGCGAGATCGGCCCCGAAGAAAAAGAGCGGCACCCCGGACTCGACTGCGAACTCCCCCACACAGTGTTGAACGTCCATCTTCCTCCTGCCGCCCACGAAGGTGTGCAGCACTATGATCACATGGTGCCGCTCCTGTTTCAGGTCGCGGACCTTAGCTCGGAACTCCTGTGGCGAGAGTCCTGCCTCTTGGCGCCGCTCAGCTCGACGCCTGGCCTTCTCCTTGACCCACTCGACGTCCTCCACGACGGCCTTGTCGGGCAGCTCCATCTTCTTGCTCTTCAGGGAGTCCCTAGAGCGGCTGTTCTGACCAGCGTCCTACCCACCGCTTCCAAGTTGATGCACATCAGGATGTGCACCGCCTGAGACAAGCCCATCGGCAGCCAGGTGTAACAAGGGCGCACCAGAGACCACTCCTGAAGCGAGCTCCTCATGTCCTCAGGCAGTAAGGACCACGCAGCTGCTGCAGGGATAGCTGGCGTAGCCATCCACTTTAACATCCACTCTGGCAAGGATACCGAAGAAAACGCGTTGCTCTCGTCACACCGGGCCATGTGACTCTCCACGCCCGGCGCTCGCATCATAGCCAGCGCCCCTCCACCTCCAAGACCGTGCTCGCCTCGACGCCGTACAACGCTCCAGAGAAAGTTGGTAGGCACCGCCATGAGAAGTTTCCTCACTTTGTAGCCGTCCTTCTTCCAAACAGCCGAGACTCCATTTATCGTCACCACGTCGCTTCTCGGCTTGAACACCCACAGTCCCGGGGGAAGATCCTTTCGATGCAAACAAGATATCCACTGCCCCATCTGACCGCCAAAGAAACCATACTGCCTCTCTAGCTCTTCCACGTGCTGCATGGGTTTGCCCGCCATCTCGATCACGTTCTCCTCCTTCGCAGAGCGCGCCGCCGCATCCTCGGGCAGCGCCTCGAGAAGCGGGACCTCCTTCATCGTCATAACCTCGTTCACCCTGTCCGCAACAAACTCCGTGTGGACGTCTCTCTTGTGCACTCTTCGGTGGCCTATCTGGTCCAACTTCGATAGCTCACGCGTCGCTTGTACGCCTGTCACTGGATACAGTCGGCGAACATAGAGCTGGTCCTTCGCGTGCTGGATGGCCCGCGCCTGGACCCGCCCGACCGCAGAATTCATCGTCATATCGCAAGAAAACTTCTGCTGCCATGGTGTGGTCTGCTGCTTCGTATTGCCCAGGTAGGGCGAGTTAATTACGAGCACCAAACACTCGATTTACAACTTTTCTAACCATATGCTTCCGATGTAGGCGCTGCCTACTTCGACCAGATCGCACTGACACAAGACCTGGTTGTGCAAGACGTGGAACTGGAAGAACTGCATCGCCGGTACCGAAAGCAGGGGCCATCTCAGAAACTGAAGGGAAACTTGACAAGTGGCCCGACTTCGCTTCTTCACTTTGCTTCTCTGATTTGGCAATCCATTTCTCTGACCACCGGGGTCGGTGCCCTCTGGTCCTCGAAACCCCGACGGGTGTAGAGACTGACCGGTGCGTGCCTGGGGGAGACCCCGCAGGTCGGTGCCCTCTGGTCTCCGGTGCCCCATCGGGTGAGAGGACTGAGCAGTGCGTGACAGGGGGGTCGTCATTCACACACTCATTCTGGCATTGTCGCTGCTCTACGCGAGCGTCACGCTGCCCTCTGGAGGGCAGAGGGCCCCCGGGAGACGTCGGCCTCCCGAGCCACTCTTCGGCGCCCCAAGACCGCGGCCCTTGTCTCCCTTGTCCTTGCCGCTCTGCGGCCGCCGAAGTTCTGGAACCACTCGTTCTACTCGCTGGTGTTCCATCTTGCTGTGCGTCGTCGCCTCCGTGATGAGCCAGCCCGGCGCGATGTCTACTCCACTTCCTGGGGCCGTGACCGCTCGTAGTCTCGCTGCTCCCGCCTTGTCGTGTGTCCTCGACTCGTATACGAAGGCCGACAGATGGCGCAGCCCGATCTCCACGTTGCCATTCGTGTTGAGACAGATCATTAAGTCCTGGTCGGTCACGCATTTACCCAGCTCGAAGTCCAAGGTCGCCGCCGTGCTCCACAGAGACTGCCGCTGTTCTCCCCCTCGATATCCCTGACGCTGCTGCTGAAGCCAATGTCGAATGCTCGTGCTGCCAGCCGCCCGTATGTTGCGATAGATCTCCATCCCGGCCCGCTTGAAGTCGGGCGGCAGCGAGTGGGCCCAGGAGTCGACCTCTGCTCCACCCGCTGCTGCAGCTGGCGCCCCGAACGTGCCGTCGAACGTGGCGCTCGTCCCTAGGCTCTCGAACCCCGTGAGGACCACCTCCAAGGCCTTCGCGTCGGGCGGCGAGAGCGTGCCTGCTCCAACGTATCCTCTGGCTGCGAGGGCCGCCCGCACGGCGGGGTCCAAGTTCCCCGCCTTCTCGAGTTCGGACACATGGTGCCGGAGCCTGCGACCCCACCACGGATCTGAGCTCGACCCGGCGTGCAGCGTCACGAGCAGCTCCTTGAGCTCCCTCGCGCAGGTCGATGCCGAGGTCGAGGCCTGCGCGCCTGGCCCGCCAGGGCCCCCGGCAGGCACTCCTGCCGAAGGGGGGCCAGCCACTGCCGCGGCCGCAGCAGGGTCGGCCACTGCTGCCGCGGGCGGCGCCGTCAGGCCAGGCGGGGCCGCTGTCCGCGTCAGAGGGCCCGCGTCCCCCCCCCCCGAGCTGAAGGCGTGGAACGCGTCCATGGCGGGGCCCACGGTGGGGGGGGGGGGGGGGCGCCGAAGCCGCAGGCTGAGCAACTCCAGGCGAGGGCGCGCCGGGCGGCGGGAACGCTGGAAGCCCTGGCGCGCCACCGCTCCCTCCAGCGGCAGTGTCACCAGCCCCAGCCGCGCCCGGCGTCAGGCTCGCCAGCTGGGCGCGGAGGGCGCCCGCCTCGGCCTGCTGCCCCGAGGCGGCGCGCCACCAGCCCCGCGCCTTCAGCGCTGCTAGCCCGGCGCCAGCCGCCAGGGCCAGGGCTCCGCCCAGGCCCAGTCGCATCAGGCTGCCGCGGCCAGTCTCGGCGCGCCCCGGCGACAGGGCAACCGACCGGCAGCCCGAGGAGCCCCAGTGCCCGCGGCGCGAGCCACTCGTAGAGGCTCGCGAAGGGCCCTGGCTCGTGCGCCGAGGCGCTCTCGGCACTGCCCGCCTCTGAGGGCGGCTGTGGGACCATCGGCGCGTGTCGGGCATCTGTGACCTCCCTGGATGGCCACCGCGCGATTGGACCCTCAGGCCGCCATCGTCGCGGTTGACCCGAAAAGCTGTGGAGGCGCGCTCGCTGTTGGGTAGCTATGCAGGACCGACACTATACATGCAT
>CAUYUJ010005470.1:0-2500 GCA_963575745.1 Prorocentrum cordatum | reverse complement strand
CGCGGAAATGTCCCCGGGCGGCGCCTGCGCGCGGGGGGCGGGCGCCCTTTCCTGGCGCGAGCGAGACAGGGAGGGAGTCGGCACTTCTCCGTGCTACGCACAAGGGGAGGAAGGCGTCGCTGGCCTTCCGCATCGCTTGCAGGCGAGCCTACTCTGTAAGAACGGTTTTTTGAAGGCAGATCTGCCTTCAAACAACCGTTCTTACAGAGTAGACCGATTTTTTGAAGGCAGATCTGCCTTCAAAAAACCGTTCTTACAGAGCGAGGCAGAGAGGGAGTCGGCACTTCTCCGTGCTACGCACGAGGGGAGGAAGGCGTCGCTGGCCTTCCGCATCGCTTGCAGGCGAGCGTGCTGATCCTCGTCCGCCGACGTCGTGCAGCTGGCACTCCGCTGGGCGCTCCGACCCGCCGTCGTTCGCTGCCTGACGATTATGAGGGCCAGCGCTCGCTCCGGAAAGAGCAAGAGAAAGAGAGAGAGAGAGAGACAGAGAGAGAGAGAGAAACCAGACAAATATAGTCCAAACGAAAGAGGGAGAGAGATAGAAGGAGAGAGACAGAGAGAGAGAGAGAGAGAGAGAGAGAAAAAAAGAAAAAAGGGGAGAAAAAGAGAGAGATCATGTGGAAGGGGGGCGAGGATAGCAAGGACGAAGCGGAGGAGTCGGAGGAGGAGGTGGAGGGGGAGGAGGCCGCTGTTGCTGATGATTTTGATGATGGTTGTGATGATGATGCTGAGGATGATGGGGACGACGATGCTGATGATGATGCCGATGATAACGACGATGACGATGACGGTGACGTTGGCGACGACGACGATGACTATGCCGAGGACGATGATGATGCTGATGATGTTGGTGTAATGGTGATGTTGAGGCTGGACGTGAGGGTGGTGAGGGTGATGACGGTGATGGTGATGATGATGCTGACCACGCTGAGAATTCCAAAGAACAGTGAGGACGATGATGATGGTTATGATGATGATGCTGGTGATGGTGATGATCATTGTGAAAAGAAGGTGGTGGTGACTATGATGCTAAGGGTGCTGAGGATTCGCAAGATTATGATGATGATGAGGATGATGATGATGCTGATGATGGTGGTAGTTATGAGGATGGGGTGCTGGTGATGATGATTGTGGTGAAGCTGGTGGTGGTGGTGATGCTGACGATGAGCATGATGATGTTGGTAGTGATAATCATGATGACGATGATGATGATGATGATGATGATGATGATGATGATGATGATGATGATGATGATGATGATGATACTGGAGGTGTGGATGATGATGATGAATGAGGACGGTGACGAAGACGATGATAACGATGCTGCTGGTGATGAGGCTACTGCAATGATGATGATGATGACGCAGGTGATGCTAAAGATGGTGATGCTGATACTGATGATGATCGGTGATGAGGATGGTTTGATGATGATGGTGCCGACGACCATGATGATACTGATAAGGATAATGGTGATGCTGCTGATGCTGATGATGCTGCTGCTGATGATGATGATACGGATGATGATGGTGATGCTGTTGATGATGCTGCTGATGACGTTGATGCGGGTGAGGACGGTGATGAGGATGATGCTGTTGCGGATGATGACGCTGATTCTGATGATGATGATGATGCTGATAGTTATTATGATGCGGACGATGGTGCTTATGACGAAGATGGTGTTGACGATGATGATGATGATGATGATGATGATGATGATGATGATGATGATGCTGATGATGATGAAGAAGAAGATGATGATGATGCTGATGCTGCGGCTGCTGCTGTTGCTGCTGCTGGTGATGATGCTGCTGCTCATGGCGATTTTGACGGCCATCATGATGATGCTGTTGCTCATGCTGAGGATGGTGGTGATGATGCTACTTATGATGATGCAGATGGTGATAATGATGCTGATGATGCTAAGTATGAAGGTGATTCTGGTATTGATGAGGATGATGGTGTTGATGATGATGCTGATGCTGACGGCGATGATGATGGCGATGTTGTTGATGATGATGATGATGATGATGATGATGATGATGATGATGACGATGACGATGACGATGATGCTGATGATGCGTCGGATGATGACAATGCGGATGATGATGATGTTGGTGCTGAGGACGGTGATTAGGATGATGTTGATGGTGCTGGTGATGCTATTGTTGTTGTTGGTGGTGGTGATGATGATGCTGATGATGATGATGACGATGCTGATGATGCTGATGATGCTGATGATGCTGATGATGTTGTTGTTGTTGTTGATGATGATGGTGATGATGCTGCTGCTGCTGATCATGATGATGATGATGATGATGATGATGATGATGACGATGATGATGATGATGATGATGATGATGATGATGATGATGATGATGATGATGATGATGATGATGATGATGATGATGATTGATGATTGATGATGATGATGATGATGATGATGATGATGATGATGATGATGATGATGATGATGATGATGATGATGATGATGCTGATGCTG
>CAUYUJ010005469.1:542105-549295 GCA_963575745.1 Prorocentrum cordatum | reverse complement strand
TCCTCCTCCTCCTCCTCCTCTTCCTGGTCGTCCTCCTTCTCCTGGTCGTCCTCCTCCTCCTGCTCGTCCTCCTCCTCCTCCTGCTCGTCCTTCTTCTCCTGCTCCTCCTGCTCCTCGTCCTGCTCCTGCTCGTCCTCGTCCTCCTGGTCTTGCTCGTCCTCCTCCTCGTCGTGCTCTTGCCCCTGCTGAAAATGTGGCCCAGGAATGGGAGTTCTGGGAAGTCGAAGAGCACGAAGTTTCCTACAGTTGGCTACGGGCATTCAAAATGTGGCCCGGGAATGGAGTTCTGGGAACTCGAAGAGCACGAAGTGGCCTACAGTTGGCTCCGGGCATTCAAAATGTGGCCCAGGAATGGAGTTCTGGGAACTCGAAGAGCACGAAGTGGCCTACAGTTGGCTCCGGGCATTCAAAATGTGGCCCGGGAATGGAGTTCTGGGGACTCGAAGACCACGAAGTGGCCTACAGTTGGCTCCGGGCATTCAAAATGTGGCCCGGGAATGGAGTTCTGGGAAGTCGAAGAGCACGAAGTGGCCTACAGTTGGCTCCGGGCATTCAAAATGTGGCCCGGGAATGGAGTTCTGGGAAGTCGAAGAGCACGAAGTGTGCGACTGTTGGCTTAAAACGATTTCTGCGGCACCCTGTCCGGCACCCGCCCAAGACCCCCCTGTGGAGTCATCTGCTGCTCCCTTTTGACACCTCTAGAAACCTATCAGAACAAGCTGTTAGGTAACTAAACCACTCATGAGCTATCCACGTGGAGGTGCATCCCACCACTGCAAAGCGGCAGCTGCAAACACGGCCAGGCTGTGGCAGTGTGTGGGGACCGGGGGCCAGGAACGTGCGAGCATGCTAGCTGGAGCTGGTCGGCGTGCAAGTCACCGGGACGCCAGGGTTACCTCACCAGGCTCAAAAGACCCAGCACGGACACCAACAAACGCTAGGGACTGAGGTCGAAAGCCCAGGAGCCGCAACCAGGCTTTGGTCGGCGGCAGGGCGGCGGCAGCCGGGAGTCCAAACGGCGCCAAGAGGGGCGGCGCAGCAAGCAGCTGAAGGCTGAGCACTCCCCAAGCCAAGTGCTAGCGGCGCGGAATGCGTGAGTCCAGTGACGTCACGAAGGGGGGGGCCAACTCACCAGGGATACCATGCCAGGCTGTGGCCGGGAGCGGGAGAAGGCCAGGGTGAAAACAGCTACAGCATCAAGCATTTGTTGTTCGGACCCCGCTGGCCGCGCTGCGGGCGTGCGTCCGAATTCGCGGAGGGTTGTTGGAACCCTACCTTTTCTGCAGCATTCTTCGAGCCAGATAAAACTGCGATGCTCCCAAGGGGCACTGAACCAGGCGAAAACGCCTGGTGTGGAAAAACTGCAACGCGGGGATCTCAGGGTAACCTCGTCAATCCTGCCTGGGGGGCGAAAGTCAAATCTGGCGCTAAAGGCAAGTCCGCTGAAAGTCGGTTCCCGACCCCTCCTGGGGCCCATCTGGTGCAATTCTTTTCGACGGCATGGGAGCAGCAATAGTTTCACATACTGTGAATGTACTAATGGACGCTACCACGAGTGGGAGTGAGACGGCCATGCCACACGACACCGAGGCTTCGGGCGACACCGCCGAATCCCGCGAAAAGAATATACATGTGTTGCTCGCCGCTGCAGCGCTTCCGAACTGGAGGACTGCCTCTTGCCTTCAAAGGCCGCGCGCTGCAACGGCGCCGCACGCAATTGGCGGGCGGACAAGCATTGCACGTTGAAAGAGACCCTGAAACTGGCGTTCATCACGAAAATGTTCCCTACGTTATGATAAGGCGAAGGGAAGTTGATAGGAAGAGGAGGAGGAGGAGAAAGAGGCGGCCGGAGTCAAAACTGCGCACATCAACCTGCCCCGCTGGGACACGGCGGGAACGGTGCTAAGGGGGATCGGCGGACCATCTCTTCAGGAAAATAAAAAGTCTGCAGCCTCACCATCAGCTTCCCATATGGCCGAATCGGCATTCACGACGATGTGGTCTGACGCAGGCGGAGATGGTGCCTGAGCTGGCGTCGGCGCTGGTGTAGACGCTGGGAGAGCATCGCCCTGGACGTAAATAAGGCGGCGGTCTTCCGAAAGTGCCGCAGCCAAACCGAGATCTCCTCTTCCAGCCAGCCCGCCAGGGCGGGCCCCAGGTGATGGGATGTCTGTCCTTCGGCCCGAAGGCCATCTACTAGCATGGCTCGGCCGTCCCAGTCTTTGATGCCCAGCGCTAACTTGGCGATGTTGGGGTCTGCGGTCTTCTCGACTCTGAGGGAGTGTACTTGATCGTTGATCTGGTCCACGTCGATGGCCGGCTCGGTCTCGTGGCCCTTCGGCTGGCATCTCTCGAGGCGCTCGTCAACTTGCGCCCGCGCGCGGCCGCCTATCTCGCAAGCCTGCAGGCCCTCGAGCATCGCCAGGGCCAGCGCGGGGATCGGAGGTCCCAAGTGCTTGAGACCTTCTTCGCCGATCGTAGGCGTTTTGACCTCTCGCGGAAGCCCTCCAGGTCTTCCGCGATGCGGCTGGTGATCGGGTGGATGATCTTCATCGCAAACGCATCTGCCACTGCGCTCATCATCAGTCTGATCCGCTGCGTATTCTGCAATGTCCACGTCAGGAGTGTCAGGAGCAGCGAATGAAGATTATTGTCCTTGCTCGTCCAACTCTTGTCGGTGCGTTGGACTCTGCGAGCTCGCCTGCCGCCTCTGCGGCGTCGCCGTCGGCCCTCTTCGGCGCGTCCTCTGCCGCCTCTGCCGCTGCTGGTGGCTGAGGTGCCAGTGCTGCTGAAGCCGCTGAGGCCCCCCTCTGGCTGCGAGCCGTCCGCGGTCGCTACGCTGGTCGTTCGCCGTCCTTGGATCCGTTGCCATATAATTCCCGGACTTGGGCAAGGACGGCGGGGGGCCTCTCCACGCTGCTCGAAGATTGCGCCCCCGGGCCTGCTCCGCCATCTTGCGATTCGGGGCCGGGCGTTGCAGCGGCGCGAGGCACGACGCGAAGTAGTCTGTCCGCAGCGAGGCGGACTTCTCGTCTAAGGAGTGCGGTGTCGGCGGGCTTCCAGGCAGGCTGAGATAGCTGTCGTGACAGTGGTGCATGAACACGCCCTTGCGCAACTTGCGCAGACCGCGGGAGTCTCTTGAGCCAGGGGCCGCGCAGCGACGGAGGGATGTGCGCGCGTAAATGTTATCGGAGGGCCTCGGGGTCCTGATAATCTCGCCGACAGTCTGGACTAGGACAAATGTGTTCCAGGGAGCATCTGGCACTGGCAGACGGAACCCAAGCGCGCACGCGTGCAGAGTGCGATCGATAAAGCATACTCCTCCCATCCAAGATCGTCGATGGTGGTATTGGCAATAACGAATGGAGCCATATGCACTGTCGCATACTAGGCATCGGTTATCGATGGCAATGGTCGAGGGCAGGGTTGGAGCTCCACGCCCTGGCAGGGCGGCCGATGTCTGGCGTGCAAATGCAAACACAAAAAATCGGAATGCCCGCGTGCAGCCCTTGACGTTGCAGACGAACGGGCTCGGGCCCTCCGGGTCGCTGCCGGGGCCTCCGAAGGGGCCCGTTCGAGGGTAGGTGGAGGTAGTCGGGAGGGGCCCAAGATTGAGATACGTATGCCTGGCGGAGATGCCCGAAGTCGACCCTCTGGAAGGCCTCCTGAACCTCGGAATTGGCGAAGAGCACCTGGACGCCGCCGTTGATATCCCAGGTGGCTTTTAGTTCGTCTGAGACGGGGGCCTCAAGGGCACTCTGAAGGTCCTGTCAGAGATGGCGGGCCCAAGGGTGCACGGATGGGTCGGCAGCGAGGGCCCCGTTAGGCAGCAGAGTAGGAGCAGAGGTAGGTCGGCCCTGAGCGGCGGCCGGGTCTTCGATCTTGCAACATCCGAAGAAACCTGCCAGGAACTGGACATGATGAAGAGCGTCGGCGCTGAGGGTTCGCAACCATTTGAGCGTTTGCCGTCGTCATCGACATGAGCTTCTCCGAGCAACATGCAGCGCATCTTATTTTGCCCAGCTTGCGTCACTGCGCGCTGTCTCTGCGCGCGCGAGGGCCAAGGCCTCCAGGCCTGACCACGCACTGCTCGCGATATTCGCGAGGAAGACGAGTCTTTTGCACCGCCCTGGCGCGGACGATGTCCAAAAGTTTTTCATCCGTGCCCAGCCAATGCTGCAAGCTCGAACCCGTTCCTCAATCTCGCGTGCGTTGTAGCCGTCGACGTGGATGTAGGAGCCGAGGTGAATAATGTTCGTCATGCATGTGCCGCTGGGCTGCTGCTCAGCCTTTTTTTGTAGCTGCACTGGTAGCAAACCGTGCGAGAGGCCCCTGCTTGTCGACGTTATGGCCGCACTCGCCCTGCTGCAATTTGGCATTTGAAATGGAGGCGTCAACGCAATCAATGGCCAGCGCCTGTCGGAGCCGGCCGTCAGGAATGATAAGAATGCGAATGATGTCGTCGATAAAAGCTCCCAAATCAATGCGATGCGTGTTGCCAGTGATAGGATGGGTAGCTGCCATGCCGTCTCCATGTATATCTGTACGCTCTTGATCCCATTACATGACCAGCGGGTAGAAGGATTCCATAAAAAGCTATGGCTCGCTGCTGTCGCCCACGCGGCCTTCGCTCTGAAGGCGAAGGCCAAGTATCGCATCGCCGGCGTCGGTTCTCATCGTAGCCCTCGTCCGATGTTGTGTAAGCGCATCCTCGTAGTGTTCGTCCTCATTGCGTACCTGATGAGCTGCGAGTAAGCGTCGAGTGCTTCCTGCGCCGAAGGCGTTCCGCATATCGTAACTTTTTGACTGAGTGGAGAACGCGTGCCTTGCGGAGCTTGCACGCGGCGATCCGACTCAACATCATTAAGGCCTCGCGCCCACGAGCACGGATGCCCCCGCATGCCCAGGGGGCGGGTTGATAAGTGCTGCCGAAGTCGACCATCCCACTTCGTAAGTACAGCCGACAGGAAGGACAGAAAACGCGCTACATCCTGAGACAGAGATTCAGATCATGAGCTGGATCTCCTCGCGGTGATTTGCCCTACTTTCCAATTTCCACGGTCTGACTAGTGCACGGTTGCACAGGGGTTGCCGAATCACGCACGCGCGCAAGCAAGTGCATGAGCATGATCTTCGGCGCGTGGCAATGGTCATCGTCAATATTCAGCCGGCGTTGATCAGGTCGTCGGGCCTGGCGGATGGCCGATAAGTCCTGTGCGTTTCGACCCGCGGCCGCCACTTCCAGTCCGAATCCGTGTCGGGGGGCATGTACTGTGTATTGGTAGTCCGTCGGTGCATACCCGACGCCGCTGCGAGGGCGTCCAGGTCGGCTGAGGTACTCGGAGAAGACGAGCATGCTCGTGAGTTCACTTGGCCATGACCAGATGCGCGAATATTTCCTGTGTTTTGTCTGCCACACACGCTTGCCCATAGCCTCCAAATCCTCAGCTGCGCCGAGAAGAGACTCTTGTGGGGTTCACGCGGTGCTCGCCAACAAGCTGCATGCCATTCTCGTCGCGATGTTGGAAAGTATCAATGGCCTTTTCGTTCTCAATGTGGATGCTGGTGCGCGCAAGAACCGCTGCGAGGCCGCCGTCGACGCCAGCTTTGCCCAGAGCGTCGGTGTAGTGAGCAGCCCTCGGTCGTGCACTGGGGAAGGCGAGGAAGGTGCGCTTCTTCGGGCAAGCGCGGGCGCCTGCGCGAAGTCGGCTGAGCTCTGCCACTCGAGAGAGGTCACGATTGTAGAAGGCCTCGGTGAGCTGCTCGTCAAGAGATTGGTTCCACCAGGCCTGTTCCCACTGAGCATGTTCGCGTAGCTTCCGTGAAATGTCTCTGAATAATGTGCTGTCAACTGCCATGCCGCGTTCTCGGGGCCGCGCGCGTTCCTTTAAGATGTCGAAGCGATGATTCTGTGCTGCTCGTAACCATTCGGGTCGGCCCCGATGACTGGAATAATGTGGGATAGCCGCGCGTCGGCTAAGATAAGATACGTAAGCACCATGGCGATCGGGTCATTCATCATATTGAATAACTCGTAGTTTCCGTCGGTTCGCTTGAATAAGTGCATGAAGCTTGTGTAAGAATTCAGGTCGTTTATAGCCAGTCTGCAATCCTGCTGCAATATAAGCCCACTCCCATCTAGGTGCGGGGTCGGTTGAGCTCGAAGAGGGACATGCCATACGAATGTGCATCATCATCGGGATATGATCTTTCATGTGAGGTATTAATCGTAAACGTTGATGCGATACCCAACAAAACTTAACATTACTGATGCCGGGTGATGCTCCCGACGGTCCGATCCAATACTCTACTCTGCTCTGAGCGCCACCATTGCCGTAGAATGTAAAACCCGTATTCCAGAAAGCGCTGTAAGCCGTGAGCGAATGAGACAGTAGTGTTTCGTGTCCTGCTGCTCCCACAGCAGTTTCTGCGGCAGGTTGATACGGGCCGACGCTGTCGTCGATTCGTGGGGCTCGGTGCCGTCGTAGAAGTCCTTGATTAAGGTCGCCGAAGAATAATGGTGTAGTTCGTGCTGGACATGTCGGAGCCATTTCCATAATCGGAAGCATGTCTGTTCGGTGAACTTCGCACTGCTGTTGTGGGAGGCGGGCGGGAGGTAACCGACGATGGGTCGTACTCGAAAGTGTCCACGAACGAAATCTACTGAGCCCCCTCGGCCCTGTAGTGGCGATGGTGGGGATGCGACGCGCACGAGCTGTTCAGGTCGAAATCGATGTTTACTGGTGGCCACGGCGCAGCCACATGCTGAAGTAGTGTGGGGGCTGCGTCTCCATCCCCAATGGACCCAAAAATGATGAGCAGTATCTTCCCGGTGATGACTGAGATTGAATGTTTGCCGCACGTGCGTACCAGGAAATAGTAATCCGTACTGCTGTCGAAACTCGTAGCTGATGGCCTCCATTCGGCTTGGAAAAAGTATTAATCAGAACGGGCTCCAGCCGACAAACTCAACAGTCTCGCCGCCGTGGAAAGCGGGGATGAGGGTACGCTGGTCGGTGTCGTGCGGCGTCATCTGCTGGATGTGCACGTCCCGCTCGTCGTTGTCGTAGGTCTCCTCCATGGTGTGCAAGTTGCGCCTCTCACCTGCGTCGCACACGGAGCTCGCGGAATCCGTTTTCACGGCTCTGGGGCCCGAAAACGCCCTCCGAGGCCGAAACACGATATATACA
>CAUYUJ010005469.1:527105-537105 GCA_963575745.1 Prorocentrum cordatum | reverse complement strand
GGAGAAGGACTTCTCAGAAGGCTCTGAAGTCACGAGGCCTTCTCAGAAGTTTTCAAAGCCCCACCCGAAGATACAGAAAAAGGATCGGAAGGCGCGAGACCTTCTGAGAAGCCCCGCCGCCTGCTGAGAAGGCCTTCCCAGTCTCACTCCCCCCCCCCTCGCCCACTGCCGAAGAGAGAACATCTGGGGGCCTCGCGGGGGCCTCTGGAGAAGACCGCAGGAGGTCTCCGGGGACCTCCACGGCCCGCCACCCCACGGCCCGCCACCCCCGAGGCGCAGGAAGTACTGGCACGAGTCTTCGGTGGCAACTCGTGGGAGCACCTCGGCTCTTGCGAATCGACGCTAATCGACGCTAGTCGACGCTAATCGACGCCAAATCGACGCTAATTGACGCTAGCCGACTCTCAATCGGCACACATCGTCGATTCCCAAACGCTAATCGACGAAAGTCGACGCCAAAGACGGAAGTAGGAGGGTATACCAGGCTTCCCTGATTTGCTACCGAACGAGTCTCGGCGCGCACTGATTACGTACGTATCGCCGCTACTATGTCCCCACACCTGGCGGCGAGCGCGAGGGGGAGTGAGAAGCGGCGGGCCTTCTCGAAGGCTCGGAAGCCCCCTGGCCTTCTGAGAAGTGTGTGAGGCCTTCCCCGAAGATACACAAAAGGCACTCCTCGGAAGCGCGCGAGGGCTTCTGAGACGTACCGCCGCCCTCCCAGCAGGCCTCCTCCTTCTCGCTTCCCCCCCTTCGACGACTCCGAAAGGGTGTGGTTTGCAAAGGGTGTGGCTTGCAACCGGCACCCAGATGGGGCACCCTGGGGGGCGGGCGAAGACCCCGACAGGGCTCTCCACCGCGCCCCGAGGAAGCCCGACGAGGACGGGGTCGTGCCCGCCAGGCCCCGACGGTGCCGATCGCAAGCCACACCCCGGCGTTAACCAGACCCAGTGCAGTCGCCGACCCCTCGCACCCCGCCGATGACGCATTCCCCGCGGCGCCCGCGCACACACGAACACGGATCGGGGAGAGGCGCCCCCGAAAACTGGCGACGGGGCGCGCCGATCCTGCACGGCAGCGGAGCCCGTCGTTGATCCGTGCTCGGCGATGCGGAAGGAGGAGGAGCACGCGGAGGAGAAGGAGGAGCACGAGGAGGAGGAGGAGGAGGAAGAGGACGAGGAGGAGGAGCCTCGAGGAGGAGGAGGAGGAGGAGGAGGAGGAGGAAGAGGAGGAGGAGGAGGAGGAGCACGAAGAAGAGCACGAGGAGGAGGAGGAGGAGGAGGAGGAGTATCCTCGGATTGTCCTGACACCCACAAAAGGTGGGAGCCTACCTAGGACAATGCCCAAGGGCGGGGCCTCACCTCGACTGGGGGGTACGCCTGAGCCCCTGCTCTCCGCACCCTCCCCAAGTCACATTTTGCCGCCGCTGTTGGCACCCACCTGCCTGGGTGCAGACCCTTGCGGATCCGCGCCGGGTTATCGCGTCCCTTGCGCGACGGCTCGTCGCACGTGCCGACCAGGTGTCGAGGGTCGGCGGTGACCATGCAACCGCAACGACTGCAAAAGGCGAGGCTGTGGCGTGGCTACAAGTGCAGAAAGTGCGAAGAGTCCAGCTGCCGTCCCCCCACCCACACCAGTCCCCCGCCTCACGAAAGACGTCGGCCTGATGGTCCTCTGGCGCGCCTCCAGACGCAAGACACGACGAGGCACAAGCATCGACCAGCTCGGATCCAAGAGCGATCCGATGGCAAAGGGCGCATGCCCAATGTCGGGCCGCCCTGACAGAACAGTGCGAGGATGCCCCTAGAGCTGGCTGAAGCGCGGGCACCGAAGGAACTCGCGGGACCTCAAACAGCTCCGCTGTCCAAGGAACAGCCGCCGTGACCTCCACGAAGGCTTGGCACGCACGGCGTCTGCCCAGCGCTGCCGCACAATCCCAAACATCTGTGCCGGGCGCACGCCCGACAAGCGCCAGTGACCATGCTCTGCGGGCGGCATCGTTGGCAAAAGCATCGGCCGCTCCGCTGCCAAGGGCCAGCCTGCGGCCCTAATCGGACAGGCCAGGCGCCTCCGAGTCTACATGGCCGGGGGCCCACACCACGCGCACCTCGCGTGGGCGATCGACCCAGGACGCACGGATGAACCTCTACATATCAGCACTCCCGCCTACAAGGTCGCATCTGGCATGGAGTTCGCGCCCCCAGCCGCGGAGAAGCATGGCACAGTCGGCGACTTACAGGAGCGGCCCCTCGAAAGAAGAGAAGGCAAGAGCGAAAGCCCGCAGTTCGGCTCTCGGCGCAGTCTGCCGTCTGCCGTCGAGGCCGCAGACCGCGCCACCAACCCCGCGCAGTTCGCCGGGGGTCTCTGCCATCGCGACCGCGGCAGATCCGACTCGACGCCTGCGGGCGTCGCTACTGCACTGTCCTCCCGAACCGTTTACGGAGACGACCAGTGACGAGCCATCGCACCAGCACCTCGCCACCGCCTCCGCATCCAGAGGCTGCTCAGAGTCGCCGCCGTCGCCCCCCCACCACCACCACCCACCCACGCACCCACCAGCCAGCACACACACACACACACACACACCACCGTCAAATTAACCCTCGACCCCACCCCGTCCGAAAGGACAGGAGTAGGGGGGGAGGGGGGGGAGGCCCCGCAGCCGCAGCGAGAGCGTTCGCTCGTGGCCCGCCTGGGCCCGCAGGAAAGAAACTCCGAGGCCTCGAAGGCCGCGCCTTTGTTTGACGGGTAGGACCACGCACGGCGAAAAAGAGTTTCGGGGGCCGCGCCGCAGCGCGGGCAGAGAGGCGAGGCATTGCACCCCGCATCGACCTGTCGCCGCTGAAGCCACTGACCCCCGACACTGCAATGACGGTCTGGCCCACCTCATCACGAGAGCCTGCGCGAACAGCCTTCATGAGGACAAGACGGAAGCACATCTGTTTCATTGGCGAGGAGCTCCCCTCACGGGTGCAACGAAGCCTCGGCCCAGAGCGACGCCGCGATGTCATCGCGGGCATCCTCCAGCGGCTCCGAGAAATCCATAACATCAGCGTCCGTGCGTTCCTCTGGGGATGGGCCGGGAAACCTCCAGGCCCCCCAATCGCATCGGAAGGGCCTTCCCGACTTAGTCGCAGAGATCGGAAGCCACCCAAGCAGAGTGGCCTGGACGGTTCCGATGGCGCCTCGGACACGCCGCTACCAGAGGTCAGGCCTCTGCCCAAGACGCACCCTGACATGCCTCCAAGACTGCCCTATTAGCACGGATCGCTTGGGTCGCTGTCCACATACCGAAGCACGCAACCAACAACTGCTCACGCAGGGAGATCGCAGGATCTTTTTCTCCCGGCCACAAGGCCAGCGTCGTCGAGCTCGTGCCTGGGTCCTTCCCCGCCACCGACGCCGCAGCCTGCCTCCGCAACACGGTGATCGCGGTGGGCGGCAAACCCATGCGACCTTGCAAAAACAGGCATCCGGAAATCAAAGACACGGGCATGCTTGCAGATCCGAAAAACTCGGCGCGCTCGCCCACCGCCCTTCGACTGACGGTGTCGCAACTTACGATCAACTCTCCTAGCTCCGCAAACCGGATCACATCCGAGATCAACTGCACACGACACCCAGGAAAATAGCAGGCCGACTTTACCTAAATCGCTGAATAATGGCTTACCTAAGACAGGCAAAGCTGAGTTCAACTTCGTCTTGTCCGAAATCGGCAGCTGAGCATCCACAAAAGAGGCACGCAACTGGGCCCCAACGGAATTCAACTGCTGTCGGACAGACGTCTTGCTGCGAACGACCGCGTCGTCCACGAGCGTCCAAAGCCCGATCGGCGGCGCCTCGCGGCGATTCCCCCTGTCGTGAGCAGCCTAGAGAATCCGCCCCAGGAAAACCTCGGCAACTTCCACGCCGTGCCTTGAACCCGCCAATCGAGCGGTCAAGAAATAGAAATCCGCTGCAGTGGCCCTGGATGCGAGCACCCTCGGGGCCAGAAAAAAGCTAACCTCCAGGAAAGTGACCAGGGGGGGAACCTAGGGCCATCGAGGCCTCCATGGGCTCCAACAAAATCACAGTGACATCGATATCAAGGCCTAACAGGATGGAAGCTCAGGCGAAACCGCGCGCCACTGCACTCTCATCCATCACTGCACGAACTAAAGCAGCACGAAGAGCAAAACTATCCCTCGCCACGACGCCATACTGCGGGCCAAGCTCCTGCGACCAACGGTCCGCGAGACAGGCTCGAGCCCGCGAACACACTGCAGCTACAAGCGCAAGCAGCCCGATCACCCCGTCGCCTCCCGCGGGCTCGGGGATGGCGCAGCACGACGCCACAATAATCTGCTCGGGCCAAGTGCCGAGCCCCCCCACCTCAAGCAGGACATCAACGCACTGGTGTCGGCCATCATCAGGTAGACGCAGAACCGCCATCCCCTGTAGGGGGTCGCTCCGCGAGCATGCATCATCGCGCCAGCGAGGGCCCCATCGCTCAACCTTCTCCGCCACGGTGATACATGGATTCTCGATGCGACCAGCATCAGGCATCAGCCCCTCGGCATGTCGATGGACAGCACCAGGGGGCTTCTTCCAGAACCCCTGCGCCCAGTCGACGAAAGCCTGCCCCGCGGCCGCCAGGCTGCGGGAGACGGCCCGCAGCGCCCAGCACTGCGTCTGCTGGACAGCGGCGTCGAAGTCCTCCTCGTCGGAGCCCGCCGCGGCAGCCCGCCGCAGCAGCGACCGTCAAGCGCCCGCCTGCTCAGACGAGAACTTGCGCCCGAACATCAGATCGCGCGGCTGGTGCAGGCAGTCCGTTGGCATCCTCTCGATGGTCTCTCACGTCGTCGACTGCTGCATCTCGTCTCTGCCGCGCCGCCTGAGCGCCGGCAACTTAACGCAGCGTCAACCGCGCGCCGCCACTCAGCAGCCGGGGCTCGAACGCGCGCGCGCCCAGGCGACGGCTCGAGGCGCGCCCGACTCAGCCGCGGGACCTCGGCGCGACCTCGACAGCGGGAACTCGTAGACTCGCCCGCAAGCTCGACTCGCAGACCCGTCTCCCCCACTGCGCTCACCTAGGTAGCGCGGAGCTGCAAGACTGCACTGAAACCGTTGCCCGCCGGCACGGCCCACGCTTCGCTACCGCCCCAGGTGCGTCAGGCCTCTCTGACCCCAACCACGCCGGCGGCCATCTTCCACTCGTCTGGCTCGATATAAAACGTCGCGACCTGGTCCTCCGCCAAGTCATCGCAGGCCTCGCGCGGTCGAGGGCCCATAATTATCATCGCGACAGCGGGCCCGCTGCTCGGCGAGCCCGCGCGAGCGCTCGCTGCCCTCCCGCGCCCGGCGCCGGGGGCGCGGCCTCGCGAGCAGCGCCCGCGGGGACGCGAGGACTTGGCGCCGCCGCGCTTTGCGCCCACTGGAAGTCTCCAGCTCTGACCCCGCGCGCGTCTTCCACGGAACCAGGTCCTGAGCGCGGATGGCGACATGCCCCTCGCGCCCCCTCTCGGCGACCGCGTAGTCGACGAGCGAAGAACCAGCCGATGTCGCACGCGCGACCCCCGCACTAGGGACCACGATCATGCCGCCCAGCGCGCTCAGCAGCCCCGACCTGTCCACGACAGGCGGCACAACGCCCCAGTCACCGACGATGATCCAGGGGCCCGACAGAGAGCGCGCGAACCCGCGAAGGGAGCGAAACCTGGCCGCGCCGGATCCACTCAACTTGTCGGCAGGGAACAAATATGTCGCAATTACCACCAAGGCCCCCTCGCTGCAGGCGTAGCGCGACGGGACAGAAACCCACGCACTTGGAGGAAGTTACATCTCGCTCCCAGGAGCTGGCTGCAAGGTGACTGGGAACGAAGATCGCCCCCCCTCAACGGGAACCTGACGCTGACTTTACTGAATGCGCTAATGGCGCGACCACGGCCGCCCGTCCATCTTCTGCCACCTCCTGCTGCAACTGCGGGGCCGCGGGGGCCTCGGGGCGCATCTCCACGACGCGCGCCACGTCGCGCTGCACCCCCCGACCGCGCCAAAAACAAAAAACACGTTCCCCCCCCCAAAAAAAAAATGCCCGGGCCTCCACTCTGCGACGCCGCCGCACAAGATGGTGGACTGCGAGCACCTGGCAGGCCCCCCGTCGGGGCCGGCGGCCCGCGGACACCTTGGTGCCACCCCATCCGCGCGGACGACGCCGAGGCCGCCGGGCGGGCCGTGACCCCCCCCGCCGCCAGCACGTCGCCGCCCTCGGCCTGCGCCGCGGGGCCTTCGGAGTCCGCCACGACGTCGGCCAGCGCCGCCCCTCAACGAGCCCCTCACCCTTCACCGCGCCACTCGCGTTGTCCGATGGCACCCGCGTGGCCTGACCTAACAGGAGCTCGCGACGCAGGCGGGGCCCCAGCATGCCTTCACAAGATACAGGATCAGGGCGAGAGGGCCCGCCGTCGGCACCGTCGCCGAGCACCCCCCGGACGTTGGCCTCACCCGGCGCCCCGCCAGCAAGAACGGCGGCGACTGAACCCGAGTCAGCGCCCCTAGATCGGGATTTGCATTCTCGGCAAAAGGATCGGCGACGGAACCCAAGGACTGGCTCGGGAGTTTGCGAGCCAACGCCAGGCGGCGAAGACCCAGCCGCCCTGGAAGCCGAGGCCGACGACGCCACTGAGGAAGAGGGGGCCGCCGCCACCGAGCAAGACTGCGCATTCACCTCGTCATCGTAGCCGATCGAGCCGAACTTGTACTGGTCTGGGTCCTTCAACTGCTCCAGGTTATCCTCGACCCGACTCCTCAGCGGCCGGGGCT
The DNA here is from genome assembly GCA_963575745.1 of Prorocentrum cordatum. Classification (NCBI taxonomy): domain Eukaryota; class Dinophyceae; order Prorocentrales; family Prorocentraceae; genus Prorocentrum; species Prorocentrum cordatum. Next base: position 530,307 of record CAUYUJ010005469.1, on the reverse strand, counting down.
GGCCGGAGCCATCGATCGCGCGGGCCGGGCGCTGCGACTTCGAGGGGCTGAATCCCTCCGCGCCCAGCCGGGTCGCACTTGCAGAACAGGATGGTAGAAGCCTGCCAGCCCATGGTGCTGCCTGCCAGCCCACGGCACTGCATAGTCTGGCAGATGCCGCCTGCGAACGACGCGGTCGTGATGCCAGCGGCCCCCCCCGCCACGGCGAGGCCCCCCGACCGTGCCCCTCGCTGCGTTCGCGGCTCTGGCGGCCCGCTCGCGCGGCAAAGCCATCCTTCCCACGCCAGGGGCAGCTCGCGCTGGCCCCTGAGGTCTTGTGAACCGCCACCTTGGGGCCCGAGCCCAAGACATCCGCCGCGCCATGCCCACACCGTGCGCACATCATTTTCAGAGCTGCTGCCCTGCCCCAGCAGGCCGCTGGCGCTTGGAGGACTACCCTGCCCGCGCGGCCACGAGCAGCAGGATCAGCAGGGGCGCTCCAAACCTGCGTCGCACCCGCCGCGCTTGAGCCCGTCGAGCCATTGGGGACCTCGGGCGCGGGCGAGGACGCGGGCTGCTGCGGCGAGTTCGCAGGGCGGTTGCCCGCTGGCCCAGGCGCCCCAACAGGTGTCGCGTCCATGACGGTGTCGCTCTGTCGATCCTCTCGTCGCTGACGCTTGCTCCGCCGCCGCTCCTGCATCTGCTTGGCCTCCTCCCTGGACTGGCCCAGGGCCGCGGCCGAGCCACCGAAGAGCTCCTTGACCTTGGCCCTGAGCTCCTCAGCAAACCGAGAGTGGAGGAGCCGCTCGAACGCCTCGAGCTCCGCGGACTCGACTTCGAAGTCGTTGAAGTCGAAGGCGGGGCCTGAATCGAAGGGGACGTCGCCCTCACTCTCGAGCAACGTGGTGAGGTTGAACGCCTTCGCCGCCGACTGCTGCTGCGGGCGCCCGCGCTCCTCCTGGAGAGCCACCAGCGCCTCCTCAGCACCCTGCTGCGCCTGAGCGAGCTCCCGAGCCGCCTCCTCCACAGCGGCCTTCTTCTCCAGGTACCACACGTCGGACTTGCGTTCGCTCTCGACGAGCTTGTCCAGCGCCGCCTTGGCCCGCTTCTGCGCCGCAGCCCTTTGCTGGTACTCCTGGCTGGCGTCAGGCGCCTTCGGGGCCGCACGCACAGGAGGAGCTGCTTGATACCCTCAATGGCAGACTTGTCGATGTGCGGGGCCGCCTCTTGAAGAGCAGAAAGCAGCTCCGGAGGCGTCGGAGAAACTTCGGCAGACTCGCTGGTGACCGCTGTCCTGCGACGGCGGCGAGAGCGGGGTCAACGACCCCACTCTTGCCAACCGTCATTCAACTCCGCCAGTGCCGTACTTTGGACACGAGTACACACCCTCGGCCTCACGCTTCTTGACCCACGGAAGAATTTCCAGGGACTTGTCATTGTCACAGTGGCAGCAACGCTCGCTCCCCTTCCAAGTCCACTTGTAGGCACCTGCCGCAACGGACATACCCCTGCGGCGGCGGAACCATCGGCTGGCGGGAGGGCCGAGCTGTGCTTCCCACCGCGCGAAGCTCGAGGGGGCGAAGGAGAGTCCCGTCGACGGGCGTAAGAACTGAAAACTGGCCGCGGACTATTGGTATCGACTTGTTTCGCAGGGCGCCACAAAATAGCTTGAGCCAGAATAGCTACGGCGAAGGGGCACGAGGAGGAGGAGGAGGAGGACGTGCACGAGGAGGAAGAGAAGAAAGGAGGAAGAGGAGGAGGAGGAGGAGGAGGAGGAGGAGGAGGAGGAGGAGGAGGAAGAGCGCCTCGATCCGTGCTTGGGTGCCCGCGGCGAAGCGCCCACGCCCCTCACTTCGCCGCCGGCACACCCCGCTCGCTGCGCACTACCCTCGGCTGCGCACGCCTCGCCGCTCACTGCGCACGTTGCTCCCGGCACCCCCTCCCATGACGCGCGCGACGCTGCTCACAGCTGGGCGCCCCACAGTGCACCCAGGAAAACCACGGGAGGCATTTGGCAGTGCATACGACCACTCGCGTTCGTCCCGTCGCTGCTCTGGTCCCCCAACTTGCTGCTCAGCACCTACTGTGCGCTTCACACTACTTCATCAACCCTGCCCGCCGCGCATGCGTATCTCTCACGACACCTCCCCTTCCACCTACCATTATCGAGCCATTAGCCGCTACAGAACCCTGGTCATTCCCACCCACTTGTCTGTATGATCCATTTCTAAAAAATGGAACCCAACTCGCTCACTCTCACGATTGCGATGAGAGTTGGTACGCAAGTGTGTGTGTGTGTGTGTGCGTCCTCGTGTTTTCCTTGTACGTTTGCGGTTACGCTTGCATTCGAGTTCATGTCACTGTGCGCGCGCGAGCGCATGAGTGCGCGCGGGTGCGCGCGGCCTAAAATTGCCTCCCTACTCCACCTCATCACCCTCCCACTGCTGACAAAGTCGTCCGTGAGCCACTGAATGACGCCGGGAGAAAACGAACAACGTAGGGGGCCCACCACCACCAACGATAGGACGAAGAAAGGACGAGGGGCGAACGCGGGTGGAACAAACAAAACAGCAGAGGAATAAACGAGAACGCAGGGTAAGGGGAAGCACGGGGGCGAAGGAGAGGACCGAAGGCACAGCAAGGAAACGCGAAGGCTTGGTAGCGTATATATATATATATATATACCTATACCTATACCTATACGACCACCCTGCGTGTGATAAGGAGGTTGGGGGGGCAGCAATGGGCAAAAGTGATTGTTGTTCTGACGATGCCTGTGGGGCAGAGTCTAGTGAATACTGTGATTACGCACGTGAGCGTGATGTGATGTGGCGATGTTGGCGAAGCGCACTCGGCATTGTCGTGAAGCGCTGTCCCCGCGTGCGGTTATCAATCGCGCGAACCTCACCTCAGCGCTAGTCGACGTGGTGGAACGTGCGCGTTGCGGTGCCACAGTGACTGCTCGCGGCGCCACCCGATGCTGCCTTGGTTGCAGGTCCGGCCGCGGCCCAACCACAAGAGGGTTTCGGGACACCAGCGGGACACTGGCGAGACACCGCGGGCCACCGGCCGCCGGAGGAGGATTATATGGTCCGGCCGCGGCCCAGCCACACGAGGATTTCGGGACACCAGCGGGACACCGGCGGGACACCGCGGGCCACCAGCCGCCGGAAGAGAATCATTTGGTCTGGCCGCGGCCCAGCCACAAAAGGATTTCGGGACA
>CAUYUJ010005469.1:504605-519605 GCA_963575745.1 Prorocentrum cordatum | reverse complement strand
GTGGGGATCACCAGTGGGCAAACGGGGCGTTAGTAAACGGGGCGGTAGCTAAGGGGCCTCTTCAAGCGAGAACGGGGTGACAGGGCATTCACCTTGCACTAGTGCGTGATAAATCGGGTCGACAAAAACATCGACACATCGTCATAACTCTGGGCGGTGGGATCTACCACGCACATGTGTGCGGCAAATCAGTTTTTTGAAAACACCATCGAGAACGCACCCTTAGCTGCCGGCCCGTTTACTAACGCCCCGTGAGCAGGGGCTTGGCACCTGGATACCGAAGCTCTGGCTGCCAAACAACGCTGGCGGGTGCAGCAGAAATCGCCCTCGTGGCGTCGCGCGCCGAAACACCGGCCCATTTGGACTGCAGCGGGTCCCCCAGCTGATGCCGATCCCGCCGAAAAGCATGAGACAAAGGACGTGACGAGGAGGGGAGAGAGAGAGAGAGGAGGGAGAATGCCAGGGGGGGACGGGAGAGATGTGGGAGGAGGATGAGGAGGCTCTGTTGCCTCGAGGGCTCACGCCCAGCCCCACAGAGAACGTTCTGGGGAGGAGGCCTCTGGCAATCTTGAGCCACTCGTGCTTGGGAACGGCTCTACGATGCTCGTGGCGTGCCGGGGCCGTGGCGATGCACGGAGGTTGCAGTGCGCTTCGGGAACACCTTGGGGACGTATCGTGGAAACTCCCTGGGGGTTCCCCAGAGCCTCCCCGAGGTCTCTTGGGCTCTCTTGGGCGCCTGTTCGGGGTCTGGGGGCCGTCTTGGGCGCGATGCTTCTCCCGAACTCTCCCAAGGGGGCTCGATTGGACTGGACCACCTTCAGGCTGTCTGGGCGGGACTTGGGGCCGTCTCGAGGCCCTCTTGCGGGGGGTCAGGGGCTGTCTTGCAGGGTTCTCGGGGCCGTCATGGGTCCGCTTGAGCTTGTCCTGGGCGCCCCTGAGGCTCCCTGAAGTCTTCCCGAGGCCGTTTTAGGCAGGAAAGCATCGAAAGCAACAACTCTTGGATTGCCTATGGTTCGTTCGTGGAAAGGCCAGGCGCTGGTGGCCGCTAGTCTGTGCGAAAGGCAATATGCAAAGCGTCTTGAATCGGTTCCTGGAGGGACCCACTGGGGCCGTCCCAAGGCTGCCTTGGAGCTACGTTATGACCGTAGTCGGCCTTATTGGACCACATGGGGCCCGCTTGGGCCGTCTGAGGGCCTGTTGGGTCGTCTTGGGGGGCTCTTAGGCCGTCTGTCGCCCATGGGTCTCTTAGGGCTTGGGGTACTGAGGGCAGGCTTGGGGCCGTCTGGGGCTACCTTGAGAGGGCCTCCTGTGCCGTCTTCGGGCGATCTCGGGGATCTGTTGGGCCGTCTACGATATCATCAATACCGAGGTGACGAGAACGGTAAAATCATGATCGAGCCTATGGACAATCAATGAATTATGCTCTTCGGGCCTCCTGAAGGCTCCCTTGGACCGCTTTCCCTGCGCACTGGGGGATTTGCACAACCTCGGGGGCCACCTTCACCCATCTCGTCCGTCTTGGAAACCATCGTGGAGACCGACTTAGAGGCATCTTGGGCGGAAAAAACAACGGGTACCTGATTGGCGCGGGACTGGCAAGTCGTGCCAAAGGCCACCGGGAACCTATTGGAATAGCTTTGAAACCTTTGAATAACTTGCTCCAGCACCTCTGCGGCAAGAGCACGGGGCGGCAAATCGAAGACGCCGACGGCGAGTCAACGCAGCCCCCTGGAAGCGCATATGTAGCCAAACGTTGGGCCAAATTCTGACCAAGCTATTGGACTACGTTTGTCCCCCAGCAGTTGAGGAAACCCTCGGGGGACACTCTGACGGTAAAATAAAATGAGGAGGAGAAAAAGGAGAGCCCCAAGAAGCCCCAAGGGGCCCCAAGAGGCCCCCAGGGGGCCCCACTAGGCGCCTAAGAGGCCCCAAGAGGCCCCGAGGCCCCCAACAGGCCCCAAGAGACCCCAAAACGGCCCCCAAACGGCCCCCGAGAGCCGTCCAAACTGCTTCCAAGAGGCCCCCGAAACGCCACCCACGAGATCCCAACGAACATCCAATAAGCTTCATACCCACAACCCAGGAACGGCAGCTGGATGGGTCGAAGGCACTTAGATCCGCCGCCCCGCGCTGGCTTGCCACAAGGGTGCCCGGCGTGCTCGATCCTTTCGGTTTGGGTTTGGCTCTTTTTCCCAAAGAAACTCTCCCCTGGGGCTCCGGCCCAGCCCGCCGGCCACCCAGAAGGGACCATATGAGGTGGTTGTAAAGGTTTTTCCTGCTCCAGACGGCTCCAAGATGGCCCAAGCTGGCCTCCAAAACGGCTCAAATGGCCCGAGGTGGTTTCCAAGTTCGCCCAAGATGGTCCAAAATGGCCTCCGCGACGGCCCAGAAAGGTCCAAGATGCCTCCAAGTCGGCCAAAGAAGCCTCCAAGACGACCCAAGAGGCCCCCAAGAGGCCTCCCAGACAGCCCAAGAGGCCAACCGCAGGTCCTCCCGGAAAGCCCGAAGAGGCCAAGATCGTTACATTTTTCACTCAGCTGCAGGTTATGTAGTGAAGTCAAGCCTGGAGTGCACTCGCGGGGGGGGTTCGTCCACACGCTGCCTTGCGACACGAAGAAACAGCAAGGCAAAACACACCCCCATTAAAAAGGGCGGTCGTGGGTGAGGAGCAAAGGAGCGGCTATAAAGAAATGGATGTACTCAGAACCGTTGACATTGTCATTATGAAAGTGCCCGCACAGCCATGACATTTTTTCATTCAGCAACAGACTAACCCTGGCAAGCAAACAGTAAACCCCCCGGCGATATCGCTAGCACAGAAAATAAAATAAATAATTATTTTGGGCGGCGCCCTCCGGCGATATCGTTAGCACATAATCGGCGATATCGTGAGGAGTCTCAAAGGAGTTCCAAAATAATCACATATTGATTCTTTCAGGGGATCCTATGGGAGAGTCCACGGAGAGATTTCGCAGACGCATTCCGCGAACCCCCCCGCGATATGTTAGCACATTTATTAAAAATAAAATTATCCCGGCAAAGCAACCTAACAGCGATGTGTAGAAGCATATCTGAAAGCATTCCCCTTAAGATTCAGATGAAAATCCAGTTGTCGAATTCTGCTGTTCTCGCAGTCGTAGTCGCATTCGCGATGACAGTCGCAACGGCAACGGCAGTCGCAGTCACAGCCTCAGCCTCAGCCTGCCTCCTCCTCCTCCTCTTTCTCCTGCTCCTCCTCCTCCTCCTCCTCCTCCTCTTCCTCCTGCTCGTCCTCGTTCTCGTCCTCCTCGTCTTGCTCGTCCTCCTCCTCCTGGTGCTCTCTCCTCCTCCTCCTCCTCCTCCTCCTCCTCCTCCTCCTCCTCCTGGTGGTCCTCGTTCTCCTCCTCCTGGTGCTCTCCCCCCCCCTCCTCCTCCTCGTCCTCCTCCTCCTCCTCCTCGTCCTCCTCCTCCTCTCCTCCTCCTCCTCCTCCTCCTCCTCCTCCTCCTCCTCCTGGTAGTCCTCCCCCTCCCCTCCTCCTCCTCCTCCTCCTCCTCTTCCTGGTCGTCCTCGTTCTCGTCCTCCTCGTCTTGCTCGTCCTCCTCCTCCTGGTGTTCTCTCCTCCTCCTCCTCCTCCTCCTCCTCCTCCTCCTCCTCCTCCTCCTCCTCCTGGTGGTCCTCGTTCTCCTCCTCCTGGTACTCTCCCCCCCCCTCCTCCTCCTCCTCCTCGTCCTCGTCCTCCTCCTCCTCCTCCTCCTCTTCCTCCTCCTCCTCCTCCTCCTCCCTCCTCCTCCTGGTACTCCTCCCCCTCCCCTCCTCCTCCTCCTCCTCTTCCTGGTCGTCCTCCTCCTCCTGGTCGTCCTCCTCCTCCTGCTCGTCCTCCTCCTCCTCCTGCTCGTCCTTCTTCTCCTGCTCCTCCTGCTCCTCGTCCTGCTCCTGCTCGTCCTCGTCCTCCTGGTCTTGTTCGTCCTCCTCCTCGTCGTGCTCTTGCCCCTGCTGAAAATGTGGCCCAGGAATGGGAGTTCTGGGAAGTCGAAGAGCACGAAGTTGCCTACAGTTGGCTACGGGCATTCAAAATGTGGCCCGGGAATGGAGTTCTGGGAACTCGAAGAGCACGAAGTGGCCTACAGTTGGCTCCGGGCATTCAAAATGTGGCCCGGGAATGGAGTTCTGGGAACTCGAAGAGCACGAAGTGGCCTACAGTTGGCTCCGGGCATTCAAAATGTGGCCCGGGAATGGAGTTCTGGGAAATCGAAGAGCACGAAGTGGCCTACAGTTGGCTCCGGGCATCCAAAATGTGGCCCGGGAATGGAGTTCTGGGAAGTCAAAGAGCACGAAGTGTGTGACTGTTGCATCCGGCCCTCCAGAATGTGGCCCGGGAATGGAGTTCTGGGAACTCGAAGAGCACGAAGTGTGTGACTGTTGCATCCGGCCCTCCAGAATGTGGCCCGGGAATGGCGTTCTGGGATCTCGAAGAGCACGAAGTGTGTGACTGTTGCATCCGGTTATTCAGAATGAGCCTGGGAATGGAGTTCTGGGAAGTCGAAGAGCACGAAGTGTGTGACTGTTGGCGAAAAACGAGCCCGGCACCCTGCCGCCCGGCAACTCCCAACACCTGCCCGGACCCCCCTGTGGAGTAATCTGTGAGCTCTTTTTAGACCACTAGAAACCTATCAGTCTACGCTGTTAGGTAATAATCCACCAGCCCCGGATGGGGCATCAAAGGGATATGACCGGAGCCTCAAGGGACCCTCAGAATAACATCAAAGGGTCACCAGAGGAGTCTCAAAGGAGCCCCAAAATAATCACAATGGAAGCGGCAAGGAACCTCAAAAGAAGCCAATCGGAGTATCAGAGGAATCTCTGAGGAATCTCACAGAAACGCACAGAATCACAGGAAGCGACTCTGGGCAGGTGTGCCTTGTCGCTGGGCTCTGGACTACAAGGGGACAGGGCATTCAGAGGCTTGTGGAGGCCTTTCTGGATGCCTCCTGAGAACCTCCGGGGACCTCCCCTCCGCGGACCTCTGGTGACCTGCGGGGGATATCGCTTCCGCCCCGGCCCCGGTGCCGGAAGCGTTATAATTTCCTCTGATGAAGGGGGGGGGGGGGGAGGGGGGTTTACTGATTGCTTCCCAGGGTTACGTAGCGAAGTCAAGCCTGGAGTTCACTCGCAGGGAGCCTTCGTCCACACGTGCCATGCGACACGCAGAGGCAGCAAGGCAAAACAAACTCCCGGAATCACAGACATCAAAAACTCCAGGATGGCATGCGTGCTCTGTCTAGTGTGGCTTCAAAAAGACTACTTAGACATGCACGCACGGGTCGGGGATAGGGTTGCGCGATCAGCGTCCGGAAACAACCATCGGGGGCCTTGCCTTCAAGGACTCTGCGTGCACATTGCGTTATACTGCAAATGCCTTCGACCCGAGCATCTGCGTCCAAGATCTCTTGAGATGTCAACAACATCACATATCATGAGTCGGGTGGCCCTTCGCCACTCGGTTCCACTCTGACACAAATGCGCGTCACGAATTACAACCTTAGAGAGCGAAGCTGCCGTCTCGAAGCTGGGAAGGCGCCAGAGCATCGAGGTCTGGGGATTCTCGATCACACAGACCCTCCCCCAACTTACGGCAGAGAAGAACAACTCGCAGAGAAAAACGGGCAAGACGGTTCCAGATTTGGACCTTCACTCGGTCCGACACTGAGAAATCAGGAACGCCAAAAATGTGCACAGTTGTCCTAAGCGTAGGAGGCTGTCCTCTACGGGCTCTTGAGAAGGTCGCACACGGGCATCCTATCAAGGCTCCTTTGCATTCGGGCTTCTGGAGGCGAGCGATCACTTTTCTCTGGATATCTCTCCTGGTCAGATCAGAACGGGGTCCGTGGATGACGCCTATCGAGACACACCGCCCCCTATCTGTTTCACGGACCTCGCGAACCTCCCGCTGCCCGAGAAGAGGTCCTCCACGCTCCAGTCACGGGCAGCGCCGGCGCCCCGAAGAAACTGTTCTGGCCCGAAGATCCTCTGGAGATGCTTGACGCAAGCGGCGGCGCAGTCTCTGACAGGTCTCGGCAAGCTCTGCCACCTCTCCAGGATCCGCCCTCCTTTTTCGCATCGCGTCACACTGCACATACTCGGCCATCTCCCTCTTTGTTCGAATCTCCCCCAGCGGTCTCAAGTGGTTCAGAGCGTCGATCGAGGCCCCGCTGTGGCGAGCTAGGTATGGAACCACGCGGGGCGCGCCGGTCTTGGGCGCCGCCTTCTGGACCATCTCGGCAAAGTCCTCGCGGGCGCACTGCAGCGGCGGGCCCCCCGCCAGGCGCCCTTCCTTCATCTGGCCGAAAAGGCCCCCGACCCACTGGAGGCGAGGGCGGCCCCCCACTCCGCAGCGACGTCGAAGCGCCCGACCTCGGTTAGGGCGCGGGCCCCGCGCGACCGGGAGACGAGGGCCCGGCGGCGGCCGACGTTGCGAGCTGGCGCCGCCAACCAGCGAGCGCGCAAGGCGCGCCCCTCTCCTGGACGCGCGCAGGCGCCGAGCACGACCTGCAGCTCGAGCGCCGCCTGCCTGGACTTCTCGGTCTGTCCCCGCAACAGCACGGCGCAGAGAGCGGCCCGCGCCTCGAAGGCCCCCGAACGCAGAGAGAAGCCGGGGGCCTCCTTGCCCCATTCCTTGAGAGCACGATGAGCACGAGGCAGACACAGAACCCCCATCTCCCCGCCCTCGGGCACGCAGTCCAACCAAGCAGCTATCACCCGGTGGCCCACGCACCCGCCTTCGCCCCCGAAGCATTCTTGTCGAAGAGGTCGCGCAGCATCCGATCGAAGCCCGGGGGGCCCAGGGGAGTCACATCCATCACCTTGGCGTAATCTAAGATCATCTTCACGGGCTGGGCATAGGTCCCCCTGGCGGCGGGCTTCACCACCCGAGTCTCCAAGAAGCTTCTGCCACTCCGCACGGCTAATGTCCAGTCATTGCTCTGGGTGTGTAGACTCTTCTCGGCGCGGCCCTGATTGGCGGTCAGTCTCAGCTCTCTGGTCCTCTTCAGGGTCCGCTCCCCCGCCCCCGCAAGTGCCCCAGTCGGCTGCCTCGTCTTGGCATGCCCCCCCAGGTCAGCGGCCAGCGCGGGAAATCTCGCCTTCGCCAACACGCGCCGCACGAGGCCCATGGATCACGCAGTCAGCGCCGGGAGGGGTGAGTCCGGGGGGGGGCCGCGGGGCCTTGCCACTCGAAGTCGGCTCAAACCGACGAGATGGCTCATCAGCGGGATTCAGCTCAGATGGAACCCATCGCACCCAAACCTTGCAATTGGTGGCCATCAAGAGGGCCGTAAGCCGTCTACAACAATGGTTGAGTTTAGCATCGCACGCCCTTCCCTTTGAGAAGGTCAGGAACACGCTCAGATAATCACATATGTAAACACGACGCCGACAATGATAACGATGATCCTTGGACTGACGCCAGAGAACCCAAATAACCGCCTGCGCCTCTAGAATGCGAACAGGTTCTTTCCGAGTAAAACGCCCCGAACACAACAGGCGCCACTGCAGATTTCTTGCAGGGTTAGCGGGCGCCCAAGAGAACTCCGGGCGAGAGACCCAAAGCTCTTCTGGACGACGGAAACGCTGTCTCTCGTCACGACGACCACATCCTTTCGCAAAATCCAGATCCACGCCAGCTGACACGACCCCCATCCCAATCAAGCAGGCGTCAGTAGCTATCACCCGCCGGTCCCAGACAAGGCCCCAGAACGATCTGGCGAGCAAGAGGGGGACCCGAAAGGCATCTCTCTTTTTGCAACGGACCCCCACAGAGGAACATTCCGAACTCCGCCCAAACGAGCAAACTGGTAGCAAGGTAGCAAGACATCAGCACTGACAGCGCAGGCCTCCTCGGCGCGAAGGCAAAGGCGAGGTGCCCGAAGAGCTTCCCTATACCCTTCGGACTGACAGCTCTGCGGGCCAGCACCCAACTGACACATGACACACCAATCCAAGCGCCAGAATCTTCTTAGCGGCGCGGGCCGCTGAGCGGACCCCGTCAAGCCTTACTCCACGGTTGACACTCTGCGGGTCGGCCTTCTCGTTGTCGTGCGTGCTGAGGCCCGCATCGTTCAGCATCTTGGAGGCCTCATCCGCGACCTGCTGAACAAGGCCATTGCCACCGCCGAGCACCCCGACGTTGTCTACACAGATGTAGCGTACAGTAGCATGAAGTTTTTGGACAAGCTGTCCCACTCCAAAATTCTGCAGCCGACTTGAGGGCCTCAGCCCAGGCACACTCTCGACCAGCCCTCGGCTGGCCACCTGCACAAAATTGAGATTGCACTTGAAATCCATCGGCAGGGCAGCGAAACAGATATGAACCCAATCGTCGAGCTCGAGGACGGTACCTTCCAGGAACTCCCCAGCCACCCCAGCGCCGCGAGCTCGAATTGCAGGCAGACCCAAATATCGGCTCAACTCTTCATCGATCCTGAACCTGCAGAAACAGTCCTGCACGACCGTTGAAGAGGCGCGCACCGCAAGGTCACCCGACACCTCAAGCTCACAAAAAGATCCACACGCAGCGAGGATCACAGAAGGTGGATCGTGAAAGCGGCGGCTAGCACGACGGGCGCCTACTATCTGGCGTCGACGTCTACCCTTCCTTTTAACACTGAAGGCGGCCACCCTCTCCTTCGCATAGCGGCACAAACGCGCGACGCCCTTCTCGACGATCAGCCTGACAAAGGTGGTGCACAGGCCAACATCTGACTTCAGGCGCACGTCTAATTAGGGCACGATGGGGCCCTCATTATCCTCGACCCCCAAAACTCTACATCCGATCTGACGATCCGCTCCTCGAATCGACGGAGAAGCTCACGATTCGCGACCCCCCAGAAAGTCCACGGCAACGGGCGCGAGTGTACAGCAGGCGGAAGGGAAACCAATGTTGGCTTAAACGGCACCACGGGTGACTCCCGAGCAGCAACCTGCCCGGGCATGCCGAAGCTTGTCGGCAGCTTCACGCCGTTGCGGCACGGGCTCGACGGGCGCACTCCCCCTCGCGGCCACCATCGGCATATCCAAGACCGGAGAACGACTCTCGGTGAACACCTCGGAGACAACGTCAACGCGACCGGCAAGCCCGTTCAGCGCCCACACGGCGTGGCCCCCTCGCAGAGCAGCGCGACGTCCTCGCCCAGCACGCGATCGAGTCCCTCGCGAGAGGTATTTCCCAGCGACTTCAGGAACAGCCACTAGGGGAAGTGGAAAGAGCTCCACCGATCCCTGCAGCATGTCAAACATGTTGGCGGCGACCCGCCCCAGGCGCAAGCCTGCTCGCCTCGGTCCGCCCTCGCCCCCCCCCCGGTCCCCGAAAACATGGGCTAAGGGGGGACTGCTGCCCACGTCATCCTCGGAGGCGGAGGATCCTTCTTTGGCCCCCGCGCCTCCTTTTCATTCTGCCTAGCCGTCTCGATCTCGGCCTGGCCATTCGCCCCCTTCGCGATGTGGGCTGACAGCGGTGGCGCAATACCCAGGGCGCGCCGCTGAACGCCCATCCCAAACTTAACGCCATCGAACTACGGATCACCAGGGCCCCTCGAGTTGGCGTCGAGGAGCAGCTGCCACCGCCTGGACAAAGCTTCGAAACAAGACAACGAAGGAATATTGAATTGATCGCACGATCCAGCATACTCGAAGGTCCTACAGATCACTTGCAGCCCGTCGGCCGCCCGATCCGCAGGAGCAAGCTTTGACTCGGTCAAGAAACGATGATACCATTGCATCGGCGACCCACCAGCCCGCTCAACATGCTTCAGCAACCATTGGGTAGTACGCGGGCCTTCGATAGGCCAGTCTTCCTCGAAATTCTCCAAAGAGGAAGCTGCCACGCGTCGCCGCGGTCGCCAACGTTCACCCTGCTCATCTCGTACAATCGTCGTCCTCTTCTCCGTCCTCAGCGGGCTTGGGAGCTTCGCTGCCAGCACCTCGCGGCGTGGCCGAAACCCCCGGCCAACTCTTGAATGGCGGGCCGTCGCACCTCAGCGTAGTCACCCAGGGCATCCTCCTGAAAATTGTCAACGAACACCACCTCCCCGATGCCTCCAGAGGCGCGCAAACGGTACAATCCCGTGAGACCGACCACCGCCTCCAGCTCCCCACCACTAGCTTTCTGGCCCAAGGAAAGGCTCGGCGCCCCGGCGGCGACCAACCAGTTCATACCAGGCTCAGCGCCCACTCGAGGTGCTCCAGCGGCTGCTCCAGCCATAGGCGCACCCAATAGATCACCCAATGGGAACTCGGCACCACCCCAGTCATACCAGCCTCGTACGTCAGCGGGCTCAACCAGGGCGCCAGCTCCCTCCGCGTGAAGCCGCTCAGCCTCAGCACGCCCTTCTCGGATGGCCGTCCGAACAGCCTCCACGCCCAGGTTGCCTCGAAAGCGGTAGGTAGGGTGAGCAAGATGGGCGGGAAGACGACCTCCCTTCCGCACAGCATATACCTCCTTGGCGTCCCCATCCTCAAGCAGTTCGTCATAGATGTCACCGTCTGGGGTCAGGACGACCCAGTGTTTAGTGGAGAGGCCAGAGAAGGACGCTTTCGTTAGCTAGGTCCTCGTCGTACTTGACTAGAAGACGCGTCCCACCACCACGCCTCTGACCCTGCTCTCGGTCCGCGAGCGGCCAACATCTTGCTGTCCACGACCAGTAGCCCACTGACCAACCAGAGTGATAGCCGATCCAACCACTGCACCCCCCAGCACTCCGTAGACACGAACTCCCGGGGCCACCACAATGCAGCTCACACGCTGGGCACGGAGGTGGACGAGGGCACCCCGCCTGTCCCGCGATGGCGGCCAGTGAGCTGTGACCGAGGGCCCGAACAAACTTTTGGAGCCCGACGTTCCCAAGGAGGGCGAGAAAAATGCAAACCCAGCCGAATGCTCGAGCAAAGGAACGGCTATTGAGAAATGGATGTACGCAAAACCGTTCACATTGTCATTAAAGTGCCCGCACAGCCATCGATGCTCCGTAAGTGTTTGCATGATGTTCGTGGTTGCTCCTTTTCGGCCTTCCGACGGCCCAAGACGGCCTCAGAGGCCCCCAAGATCGTCCCCAGAGCGCCCAAGAGGCCTCCAAGACCCCAAGAGGGCCTAAAGACGACCCAAGAGGCCTCTAAGACGCTCAAGATGGCCTCCAAGACGGCCCTGGAGCACCCCAAGAGGGCGCCAAGTCGGCCCAGGGAGGCCATCAAGACGACTTCCGACGGCGTCAGACGAGCCAGGAGCCCACCAAGACGGCCCATGGCCCCAAGATCGCCCCAAGATCGCCCCAAGATCGCCACAAGATCGCCCATGAGGCCTCCAGGATGGCACCAGAACGGCCCAAGAGGCCCCCAAGACGGCCCCAAGAGGGCCCCAAGATTGCTCTTGAGGCTTCCAAGACACCCAAGATGGCCTCCAAGACGGACCTAGCACGAGCAGGGCGCCCAGGAGGGCCTCCCGGGACGCTCCTCCGGCGGCCCCCGGGCTGCCCAGTCCGCCCAAGAAGGCTCCAAGAGCGCCGAGAGAAGCCCAGGATCGCTTCAAGACCGCAAAAGATCGCTTCCAGAAGGGCCAAGAGGCCATCAAACCGCCCCAAGAGGCCTCCAAGAGGCCCCCCAAGAGCGCCCCGGGAGACCAAAATGGCCCCATTCCCTTCGTAAAACGTACATTTTTAGGATATCAGCTCCCTTGGCTGTCGGAGCGGTCCGAAAGCCCCACGAGGCGCCCTAGGATAGCCCGAAGACAGCCCAGGAAGGCCTCCCGGGACGCTCCTCGGGCGGCCCCCGGGCCTCCCAGTCCGCCAAAGAAGGCTCCAAGAGCGCCGAGAGAAGCCCAGGATCGCTTCAAGACCGCCAAAGATCGCTTCCAGAAGGGACAAGAGGCCATCAAACCGCCCCAAGAGGCCTCCAAGAGGCCCCCCAAGAGCGCCCCGGGAAACCAAAATGGCCCCATTCCTTTCGTAAAACGTACATTTTTAGGATATCTCATCCCTTGGCTGTCCGAGTTGTCAGACAGCCCCAGGAGGCGCCCAAGGACGCCCCAGGACGCCTGAGGACAGCGCTAAGAGGGCCTAGGAGGGCTTCCTGGGACGCTCCTCGGGCGGCCCCCGGGCCTCCCAGTCCGCCCAAGATGGCCCAAGAGACTTCCCGGTCGCCCCGAGAGGGCCCCCGGAGCGCTCCGATACGGCCCAACATGGCCTCCAGAAGGGCCACGAGGCCGTCAAGACGCCCCAAGAAGGCTCCAAGAGGCCTTCCAAAAGGGCCCCGGAATCGCCACGGAATCGGACCCGTGCTTGCGAACACCGTTTTCGGAGCAAACTAGAATCTAAGCGCGCGCGAAGCGCGCGCGTGGTTCTAGTATTCATATTGTGTAATTGTGCAGTCGGAGGAAGAGGAGAATGGGAGTCGGAGGAGCAGGAGAGGAAGGAGGACGCGGAAGAGGGGGACGAGGAGGGGCAGGAAGAGGAGGATGGGAATGACGAGGTCGAGGTAAGGTTGCGGAGCACCGGGGGAAGAGCACGCGGGGGAGGGGGGGAGCATGATGAATACGATGATCAGGAGGCTGAGGATGAGGAGGAGGAGGAGGAGGATGCGAAGGAGGGGGATGAGGAGCAGGAGGGAAAGGGTGAGGAGGAGGAGGAGGAGGAGGAGGAGGAGGACGCCGTGGAGCAGGAGGGGGAGGATGAGAAAGCGCATGCGGAGGAGGACGAGGAGACGGACTCGGGGGAGAAGGAGGTTGACAAGGGCAATGAGCAGGAGGAGGACGATGAAGACGAGACGGGGGAACAGGGGGAGGAGGGTGCGGAGCAGGGGGCGGAGGGGATGCTTGTCGGAGTCTCTTCGGGGCGCTTCCGGGGCCTCCGGTGGGCAGTTCGAGGGCGTTTTGGGAGACGCCTGGGGGGCCTCTTGGGAGCCTCTCGGGGGGCCTCCAGGGGCTTCCGGGTGGCTTCCTCGGTGCGTCTTGGAGGCCTTTTAAGGCTTCCTGAGAGCTCCTCGGGGGCGAGGGCTCGAGATGTCCGCTTGGGTACCCTGTCGGGGCACCCTCTGGGAGCCGTCTTGGGTGCCTCTTGGCCTGTTTTGGAGGCGTCTCGGGTCGTCTTGGGACCCTCTTGGGCCATGTTGGGAACCTCTTGGGGGACTCTGGGCCGTCTTGATGCGATCTGGGGGCCTCTTGGGTCGTCTTGGAGCGTCGGGAAGTGGAAGAGGCGAGAACCGCCCGATCTCAGTCCTCGTTATCCTCGTCCTGGCTTCGGTTTCAGTAGCCACGCGAGTTGCGGGCCGCATCGCATCCTCCCCGGGCCGACTGCGTATTTCCATTGCTTTGCGCACGGTCGTTTCTAGCGCAGCGCTCTGTTGGCCGCCCTCCCGTCTCAGTGCGTTTGTCCGCCTGGGGCTCAGGCCTGGGCCTCCCTTCGCTCGGGAGGGTGGCGGTCGAAACAGGTTCCCGGGGTGAGAGCCCTCAGCCTTACCACGCGCAGACTGCTGCAATGTCAATTCCGACGACGCCTCCTCCTCTCCTGCTTTCCCACTCTCCCAATCTCCTCTTCTCGCACTGTCCCGTTCTCCTACTCTCCTCCTCTCCCACTCTCCTCCGCGTGTTCCTTCTCCTCCTCCTCCTCCTCCACCATTCCTTTTCCTTATGCATGACTCCTTCCTGTCGCACCCCGAGGCCAGTCGAAAGGGCGGGCCAGGTGTTTCGCCTGAGACTTCTTCACTATTTATGATGCTCAACAACTGACAATAGTTTCACAGAGGGCGGGTCGTTTTCAAAAAGTAGCTCTCGCCTTAGCGCCGCGCGCGTTCGTTTCGAAACATTTGCAAGAGTTTCACGGATTGAGGGCGGGCCGTTTTCAAAATGTGGGTCTCGCCTTAGCGTCGCACACATTCGTTTTCGAAGTTTGCAGGAGTTTCACGGACTGAGGGTAGGTCGTTTTCACTTGAGGCTCTCGCCTTAGCGCCGCGAGCATTCGCTTGAAATATTTGGAACAATTTTCACGGATTGAGGGCGGTTCGTTTGCAAAATGCGGTTCTCGCCTCAGCGTAGCGCGCATTCGTTTAACAATTTGCAGGATTTTCACGGATGGAGGGCGGGCCGTTTTCAAAATGTGGTTCTCGCCTCAGCGCCGCACATATTCGTTTTCAAAGTTTGCAAGAGTTTCACGGATTGAGGGCGGGTCGTGTTCACTTGTGGTTCTCGCCTTGGCGCTGCGCACATTCGTTTGAAACATTTGGAAACATTTCCATGTATTGAGGGTGGTTCGTTTACAAAATGTGGATTTCGAATTAGAACCGCGCGCATTCATTCTAACAATGTGCAAGGGCTTCACGGAACGAGGGCGGCCCGTTTTCAAAATGTGGTTCTCGCCTTAGCGCCGCGCACGTTTTGAGATAACAATTTTCCAGAACTTGTGTCTTCGAGCGGTTCGGGATTGTCAGGGCGCAGCAGTTATGTCGGTTCGCGGTGTTGACGTCCCAGGAATGGCGTTGTGGCAATATGCAGGATCGTCAAGACGCAGCAGTCAGGTTGATTGATGGCGTTGAAGTCTTAAGAAAGATTGACGTGCTTCAAGATTTTCGTACGGTTGTCTCCCAACGGGAAATGTCCCTTAGTAGTGGACGTGAATTTTTGTATGGAGCCTATTGAGAGGGAGTTTGGAGGGAGGGTGTATCCCAGCATCGTTGATGAGTCTTGGGTTTGCACTGGTCCTCCTCCTCCTCCTCCTCCTCCTCCGCCTCCTCCTTCTCCTCCTCCTCCTCCTCCTCCTCCTCCTCCTCCTCCCCTCCTGTCGAGGCCCGAACGGTCTGCCTGTTGGCTGCTAGATTGCGCGGGGCCCAGGGTCTCCCGTGCGCCGTGGCCTGATTGGCTAGCGGCGGGGACTTACCCTTCACGCTCCGCGTCGGCACGCGGCAAAGAATCATGAGTGGGGGAGGATCCGAACGTTCCTATTTTTCCCGCCCCTTTCCATCCCTAGTGTCAGCACTGTGGGTAG
>CAUYUJ010005469.1:489605-499605 GCA_963575745.1 Prorocentrum cordatum | reverse complement strand
GGATCTCCACCCATGGCCCCAGAGGCAGGGTTCGCATTACGCCCCCCCCGCCCACTGCGGCACACCCCACCACGCAGATCGCACACAGAAGGAACACCACCGAAAGACCCAAAAATAAGGTTCGCACAGCGCCCCCCTCCCCATGCCGGCACACCCGTCACGCGAATCATGCCCCAGAAGGAACTCCAACTATGGCACCAATGGGCAGCTTCGCATGACGTCCCCCCGCCCACTTCGGAGCATGCCCCGCACGGGCCGTGCCCAGAGGAGGTCGACCTGCGACCTCCGTGGGCGGCCCGCTCGCGGCATCCGAGTTATTCGGCACGCCCTTCACGCGGACCGTGCCCCACAAGGAGCTCCGCGAACCCGCGCACGCGTGCTCCGCAGCAGCCCCACTTCCGCAATGCCCCGCGGCGCGCAGTGCACGAAGAGAGACAGGCGCCCCGCGCTACACATGACTGCATAGAGGGATGGGTCCGTCGCCAAGCGAATTGCTGGCTTGTCTATAGCCTTCGGCCCATGTGGCTACCGTGCCTGAGTTCTGGGCCAGGGGATTCTCGGATACCTGTCTGTTGGCGTGCTTCTCGGGCGCCTCGTGGAGCGGCCTCTTGGGGGGTTCGTGGGGCCTCTTTTTCAGCCCCTCGGGGTCCTCTTGGGGGTCTGCCACTTGGAGCCGAGGGCTCAAAATGTCAGTTTGAAATCCCCCTCTTGGCTCCCTCTTGAGGCCCCTGTTGGGCCGTCTTGGGCGCCTCTTGGACCGTCTTAGGGCTCTCTTGGGCCGTCCTGGGGCCCTCTTGCCTCTTGGGCCGAATCTTGGGGTGATCTTTCGGGCCTCTAAGCCGTTTGGACGCTGTTCAGACCCAACATGCGCATCTGCTGAGATGCGTGTTGGCCGCAAGGATGGGACAACTTTTGCCTCCTGGGGCTCTCCCGGGGCGCAGGAGCCTTCTTGGGACATCTTCGGAGCCTCTTGAGCCGTCTTGACACAATGTTCGGGCGTCTTCGGCCCTGTCAGGCTGCTCTGGTCGCTTTGTTGGCGGCCTCTGGAGCTGCTTTGAACGGCGAGGGGGATGCCCGGGAGGCCCTGGAAGTTGTCAAACTGTCTCGCAGGCCAAAATAAGGGGGAGGGCCGGGGGGGGGGAAATTCCGTGAGGGTGTCCTGGCCCTGGCCCCAGCCCCCCGGTACCCTGGCATGATATGTACAACCACGCGCGAGCTTCGCGCACGCTTAGGTTCTGGTCGGTCACAAGCAATCGGGCCAGCGGATGCCGGCCGTTGTGGAGTCCTCTTGGGACTGTCTTGCAGCCTCTTGGGGCCACGTTAGGTCCCCTTGGGCATTCCTATACTTTAAACGGAGAAGGTTAAAGGCGAGATGTATATCGAGCATGCACCGCTGCCGTGCCTGGCTCAAGCCGGGCCCGGCCTAATATGTGATTGTGCCTCATTGAGGCGCACGACTTGTATCTGAGATCGGAAAATACCTTTTCCATTGACGATGCCCCTTCTATCCTTTACTCCAGATCCCATGCTTCGTCTTGCTCTCTTGCTCATGCGATATGAGCCAAAGCCTGGGATATGGGAGCGCCTAAGGCGGAACATATATCTAAGCTTACCAGTGCGTTTTCGACTTGGTAGCGGAGCTGGCTACACTCTCGTGTGGCTGGCTCTCGCTCTGATTCCTGTAATCCACGGCACAACTTGGTGGACTACTACTACGGTGGAATACCATGTTGCGCCGGCTCTGCGAGGAGCGGAGCCAGTCCGCGATCGAGCTAGCGGGGCGACCCGCGAGCTCGAGACGCTCTCTCCTACTTCACTGCGCTACTTCACTCCCGACTTCCACCAGATGCCAATCGGCAACTCGATCGAGAACGTGGTCACCCTGCGGGGCTACCCGCAGCGGGGCCACCTGCATCCCGTGCCGGTCAGGCGCCTTACGGCTACTACGCCAGAGCCTGACAAACCACAGCCTAAACCAATCACCGAAGCCGAGATGCACATGCACTGGATTAAGATAACTATCTTCGGCATTCTATGGGTGATAATGGGATGTGCTGTGGGATACATGCGGCAGGGGATGGACGACACGCGTACTACCGGCCCTTCGTGGGACCCTGCCGGTACTACGCCTTTTCGCGAATACGTTCGCGAAGTACATGCATGGATAAACGTAACGAGCGGCAATATGACGCCACCTCAACAAGCTGCAGCACTACAACGAGGCCTTCAAGGCCTTGCTCGTCGTATCGCCATGCAGGTCCCCTCCCAGATCATCAACTATGGTGTAACTGTCAACGGACAGCCAACGGATGCAGTTACTTATATACTGTACCTATTGAGCACCAAATTTGAAAATCTGGAAGATGAGCGCCAGCTCAACTCTGGCACTGCCCTTATCGACTTTCGCGTCGAAAGGGGCGAGCGAATCGACTCAGTGTTAGCTCGATTCGAGATGGCCCGTGACGAGGCTAACTCTGTTGGCTTTGTCATCCCCAACTTTCAGATCCTAACGCTGATCCTTTTCAGAGCGTTAGGCGTTGGCGCGTCACGAGCCCAACACCTGCTGGAGCCCTTTAATCATCAGATGCCCAGAACACAAGCAGACTATGACAGGCTGCTGACCAGGATGAGGAACTACGGACATGTTGCCGAGCGCTCTCCTGGCAACATTGCGGGTATCTTCACAGGGCACCACTCACATGCAGGTGTCTACGCCACGACTGCGGGGTCACCCGCTGGTCCTGGCGAGCCAAGTCCCTGGGCTGACCCAGCCGATATGCCCAACGAGGCCACTGCCTTCTTAGGGCAGACCGGCCAGGCATCGGCAGAGGCAGCTGAGGCGAACGCCTGGTCGAACTACTCGCCAGGCGCCGCCTACACTGCAAGCCCGCCCTCGGGCACAACCCTCTGGGGCCAAGCGGAGTCATCCGCTCAAGGGTCTCAGCCACCCTCACCGTTTGAATCTGGCACTGACACAGATACCTCATCTGACGATGAGCACAATGGCATAGTCTCTGCTGGTAATGACTATCCAGCTGATGACACTCACCTTTCTGAACAACAAAGAGCGGAAGCCGCTTTTATGGCTTATCGCAAATCAAAACGCCGTTGGAGGCGCTTTATGAAGAAACCAGTCAGAAAAGTGAGACGTGCAGTACGCCGACATTTCAAACGATATGGAAAGGGTCGTGGCAAAGGGGGTCGCAGACGTCGTATGCATGGTAGGGGTATTACTGCTTTCCTCACGTCCTTAACTGATATAGTTTTTGAAAAAGTTCTTATCGGAGGCAAAGGTCGGGGTCACAGGCGGACCTCTGGTAAGGGGAAAGGGCGGAGGGGCAACCCTAGGGACGCTTCTGGCAATACTATGAAGTGTCATACATGCGGTAGTACAGAGCATTTGCGCGATCAATGCCCGAAAGGGAAAGGAAAGGGATCCGTACATTTGGCTCAAAACTCTTTTATGGATGACATAGACTACATTGACTACGAGTTTTACGTCAATCCAGAAGCGGCTCCCGCCGCGGGCTCCTCCACGTACTACGTGATGGCCCGCTACGCTGATGTGACCGTAGCCCTGGAAGAGTACGCGGTGACCCTCTTCGGCGAGGTCCACGGCTGGGACGAAGTCGACGAGGTCGCGTTCAATGCCTGGTTCGGTCTTCCAGCGGGGCCACCCGCCGACGACGAGATCTCCGCCGCCGCGCTGGCACCGCAGGTGATTGGCACGCCGTTGCTGCCAGATCTTCCGCGAGCTGGCTCGGAAGCGGGAGACGCTGATGACGAAATGCGGGGCCATCCCGCTTATTCTGACTCTGAAGAGGCCGAAGAGGACCATAAGGACATGCTCCAAGAGCAGGTCGCAGAAGCAATCCAGCTCCTGAGTGCGCCAGCACATCAGCAGATAACCATGAACGACCTGCTGTCGCGCCCAGGGGCCGCAAGGCTGCGTCCATACCTGGATTCGGACATGTCGGCACCTCAGATGCTGACAGCACTCCAGGTTCTAGCGGGGTCACCCGCCGAAGTGGCGCCAGCCGCAGCAGCGGGGCCACCCGCTTGGTCTATGGATGTATTCATGCAGGGCTGCGACCAGATGGACCTCAACGACCTCACGATGGAGCAGCTAAACGACATCGGGTACTTCCGAAGCCCGCATCAGCACGTATTCATGGTCCAGGACAGCTCAGAGGACTCGGAGGACATGCGCCATGCCAAGAAGGACAGACGACCATCGCCTCCCCGAGACTCAGAGCATGAAGATGAAAGGCCCATGGAACGTGGCAGTGCGTCAGCGGGGCCAGCCCGCAGGAGGAGCCGTTCAGCTCCACGACGCCCTACACATGATGCATCTGGCTACCCGTACAGTACGGAGCACTCCGTAGGTGTATCTGCTCAGTACGTGCCGGAGTGGTACATCAATTGGTACCCGGGCTACTCGATGGACGTGATCCGCCACTGGTATTCTAAGGAGTACTGCACCAAACGGGACGAATCTGGCATGATAATACGTACCAAGGGTGGCAAGACTAAAACGCCAGAGGCTTGGGACAAAAGGGCTAAGAAACAGGAGATCATCAACGATCGCAAGACATACAGGAAACAAGTATGTCAATGCGAGCCCTTCAAAGGTCACATGCGCAGCTGTCCAATGGACCGCCCCTCCAGGAGCCCTCATCACGGTGAGACCCCATGGAATTGGTCTCATGGAGATGACGCTGGCGACGTCCATGACCCTAACAAGAAGGTCCCTGGAGGAGGAAAGCGCATCACTGAAGCCGATCGCGTCCCTATGACCGAGGAGGTTGCTAACGCTGTCAGGGAAAATTGGGAACAGCTTCCCAATGACCATCGCCTCAAGGAATGGAACCGCCGATTCCATAAAGAGGCGGGGTCACCCGCAGAATCCAGCGGAGAAGCGGGGTCACCCGCAGACGCGGCGCCAGCTGCTGGGTCCGCGGACGAAGAGTGGATAGCTGTTGCATCTGCTGCCGGATCCGCCGCCGGCACTGACCAAACCGAACTGAATGAAGAATGGGCGGCGGAAGACGGCTCAGAGAATCCATTCCCTGATGGATGCGCCTGCTGGTACTACAGCTCCTCGGCGCAGAAGTGGTTTTGCACGAGGGTAATTCACCGCCACGAAAATGGCAAGTACAAGCTGGCCATAAAAGGTACTGCCGACATCGACCAGATGAGGCAGATCATCCATGATCATGGCCAGCCAGAAGGCCCTCCTAAAGACCCTCCTGGTCCACAACCAGGCAAGGGCAGCAGACCACCTCCAAGACCTGAAGCCGACTCCTCGTCTTCACCGACTCCTGCGAAGAGGCACCCGTCCAAGAGCCCCGAAGGCACACGGGGGCGTGCGAAGGCCAGAGGGATCGCCAAGAAGGACGACCCTGAGCAGGGAGAGCCCACCGGCCCGTCCGTGACGGAGAGGAGGAAGGCTTCTGCTGGACCATCAACCCCGATGCCACCGGCTGCCCAAGGCGATGTCAAGGACGAAGTTCGCGACCAGCCTAAGGCAGCCTTCCGAGGTGACTGGACTCCAACTCTGCATCAGCCGCGCCTTGCACCACGACCAGGTTCGGCACGAATGAAAGCACAGCCGAAGCCCGAGGCTGGGATGAGGTCGGTGCGGGCAGAGGCAGCCGCCAAAGCTAAGGAGGACAAGGGCTCTGCGGGGCCACCCGCTAAAGCGGCGCCAGCTGCAGCAGCGGGGACACCCGCAGAAGGCACTCTCTCAAGAGAAGAACGCTTCAGAGCCCTCAAAGAATTTGGCGACCGACAGAAACTAGCCGACGATGCAGTGGCTGACCAAGGTCACCCGCGCCCTGGCGCGGAGTCATCCGCTGGAGCTGCCTCGGCAGCCGCAGGCTCTGCGGGGCCACCCGTTAAAGCGGCGCCAGCTGCATTAGCGGGGCCACCCGCACGTTGGCAACCAGTGATGTCTGTTCTCAGGAACATCCCTCTGGGAGCCATTGAATATTGGCAAGGCATTGAAGGCAAAGGCCCGAAACGCACCATAAACCCACGAGTCACTCGAGATGATACAGATCGATACGAGGTCATCAATTGCCCCGATCGTCGTAACTTCGAGCGCCGTAACGATTGGGAACGTGAACAACAAGCCGTGGGAAATATGTTGCGGGACAGGCCGCCATTGCGCGTCGCGCAGCACAGGGCAGAGCTCATGAAGGTCATGGAGAAGTTTGACACTGATCCGACTCTGCCGCGCGATTGGCAAATAACCAAGGTGTCAATATGGTTCTCTACAGCCCTACGCCATAGTCCGTATTGGAAAGATGGATTCAGCCGACACTTCGAAAATATTAACACTTTCGATCCATACGATGGCTGGGTTGTTGTTGACGACTTGCTGACAAACTGGACTGAAAACGATCAGTGGAAAGGCTACCGGGACATGCATAATGTGCTGATCAAGGGCAACCCTCACTGTTCATACGTGTACTGGGTGTTGCTAAACTGCTGCGAGATGATCGACAATCATGGCATGCAGAAGGGCAGGCTCCAAATGAAGCGCGTCGAGGACAGCATGAAGCTACCTCCTAGATTCCGACCAACGGCACGCAGGCCACAATACTTCATCCGAGCCACGAACGGCCACAGGCAGCCCAGGCATCCACTGCCCCGAGTCGCTCTATAAGCCGATCACAACATGGATGAAGGAACCAGATGACCCAGTATACTTCATCCACGGGACACAGTGGGAACATGTCAAGGGCATCCTTGATAATGGCCTTTCATGCCTCGCACAGGACAACCCTAAGGGGAAGGGGGGGCGCCAGTTCGTACACGGCTGCCCCTACCTCCCGGGTGACCCGAGGATTCAGTCGGGCATCCGTCCTGACTCAGAGGTGCTCATCTTCTGCAGCATCAGCAAGATGTTGTCCAGCGGCTTTTCCTTATGGAGGTCAGCGAATGACATCGTCATGACACGGGGCCACGACGGCCGCATACCGCCCGATCATATCCTCCAGATTGTGAGCATTGCAAAATATCGGGTCGGTGAAGCCTGGAGCAATCCGCTGGCGTATGACAAATCGCGGAAGCGGGGCCAACCCGCAGACAGGATTCGCACCGATGACTACCTGCCACTTAAATTATGTGACAGAACTCTGGGTGTGATGGAAGATCACGCCATGTACCTAAAGGGCTGGTCTAAGACGGACGGTCGCCCATTCAACCTGATCATGACCGAACAAGATATTGCTCCACGACCGTACCTCACACAGACAGTCCTCATGATAAATGCCCAGGAAGACGAGGTCATGCCTGAGGCGGGGCCACCCGCAGGTGCGGGGACACCCGCGGCAGACACCTCGGATGGTTCATGGCAGCAAGTGGTCACACCAGTAGCAACGGTAGCATCTCCTTGGAGGCCGGACCAGCAGACATGGGTCCAGGCCCTCAACAGCTACCTGTCACCAGCCGACGTTTCTGGACTGACCGATCAGCTATATCGTGCTGACCCGTGGGCAGTGCATACAGGTATCCAAGACGCACAGCAGAGGAACCTGCGCACTCCTGCGGGGCCACCAGGCGTCCTAGGACCACAGCCACAACGCCCTCCGCAGCAGGCTGGAGGTGCGAGGTTTGTCCCTATGGGCGGCTCCGATGGTGGTTCGCCGTTCCGGACTCCGCCGTCTGAAACGAGCGAGAACAGCTTGTGGCAAAGACTCCAGGCGATTCGCGGGAATCCAGCACTCGCAGCAGCACTCCAAGCAACCACTCCCTTTGGCACTCCGAGGGGTAGTGAAGGAGGAGTGGCTGCGGGGTCACCCGCCGAGCGAACGCCTGCGGAGCCACCCGCTCAAGCGGGGCCACCCGCTGACGGACAGCAAGGTTCAGACTACGAACGTCGGGCAGCCAACTTTAGAGCACAGGCTACTTTTCTGCAGCAACAAGCTGATAGAGTGCCCAGCCTGTTGCGGAACCGCAACATAGATGTTACGAATCATGGCGACTTTCGACCTCTCTGGAGTTGGACTTCTGAAGATGCTCCAAATGCTGATCCCACAAATCCATATCGACAGGTGTTTATTCCAGGAATAGCATCACACCCGATATACGGATGGGACAATCACGGTCCAGCAGAGGCGCCGGCCATGGACGCGCCGATGTACCCTGAGTACTACGCGCAGATGAATAACACTCCTATGATTGCGGGGCCACCTGCGAACGAATACACTCGGAACCTAGCTAATGAGATGTTTCGTTTGCAGTTTACACGAGCGGTCGATGCGCAGTCTATGCCGCACTACGCCTACATGCCCACGCCGACGGACCCCGAGACCATAGTTCAGCCAGCTGGTCTCGCGGTGCCAGCCGCTTTGGGCAGCATGCCAGACTACATCCGCGACGTGCACAACACGCAGCAAGCGATACTGGCATCCAGGCAGCAGGCTCGTGACAACACTAGGCTGCGCCAACAGCGCGCGATCCAGAGAAGGATTGAGCGCGAGGCCCAAGCGGGGACACCCGCAGAAGCGGGGCCACCCGCTGAACGGCCAGACAGACGGCCGCCACCGACGCCATATCGGGAGGGCGAAACCACTTTCGAGCGCCAAGCTCGGACTCGCCCTGACGTGCCTGCTCCAGTCATTTCAGACTACAACTTCACTCAGTGCCCAATCTGCATGGACAACTACGAGATGGGCACTACAGTGTGGAGACTGGCGTGCGGGCACTTCTTTCACGACATATGCTGGGGCCGTGTTGCACAGCAGCACGTCCGCAATCAGCGGCCAGGTGCGCCGAATGAGGCCCCCTGTGCCGTATGCCGTGGACCGGGCATAGTGATAGCACACTTCCCGTATGCTGGACAGCGCGACGCTGAGTCGGACCAAGCGCGCCAGCAGGAAAGGTACGTTGCAGATGCCCGAGAAATGCGTCGGTTACGCGAAGCAGTGGAGGCACTGGAGGCTCGAGTCTCACTATCGGCGGAGCCATCCGCACGTGCCCCAGCTGCACAAGCATACCCCTGGCCAGCGCCAGAACAAGGCATTCAGATGCCGATCCTGTCCACGCTCCGAGCGCAGGGGCCCCCAGCTGCGGGGCCACCCGCTGAAGCGGCTCCCGCCGCCCAAGCGGGGCCACCCGCAAACGGACCTCCAAACCCAGGTTTCCTGAGGACCATGGAGGCCAACATCAGGCGGAGTGGCAGGAGCGGAGGCGGGATTCGAAGGCCAACTGGATCAACCAGGACCTCTCGAGCGGCAAGCCCGGTCAGCGCCAGAGGCCGGGCAAGCGCTGAGAGCGCAGAGGCAGCCCAGTTTCATGCCACGTTCATGATTGACACAGAGGGGCTGACCTACGCGCGTGACGATACAGACACGCTGCCACCAGGAGGCGAATGGATGTCCACGCTATCTGCAAACTATTGGGTCCTCCAGCAGGAACCGATTACTGTGGAGGAGCGCCGCCAGTACGAGCAGATGTGGTGCACCGAGCTGACCATGAGCCAATGGGTTCTTGAACAGCGCCTGTTGAGGGGTACACTCGGATCGCAGATCACGTACCACACCAACGACCACACTGGCGTACAGGTCGCTCTTGCAGCGCGCAATGGGACATTCTTTCCTGATGAAGATGGTATGCCCTGTATCTCGTTCATGATGGACATTGGTTCTAATGTGAACAT
This sequence comes from Prorocentrum cordatum, assembly GCA_963575745.1. Taxonomy (NCBI): domain Eukaryota; class Dinophyceae; order Prorocentrales; family Prorocentraceae; genus Prorocentrum; species Prorocentrum cordatum. The sequence continues at coordinate 489,938 of CAUYUJ010005469.1, read as the reverse complement.
CATTGGATCCAACACGGCGCGGACCTTCCAGGAGATAATGGCCAGGTGCAACTACCGACCTGCCATCTGCACCCTGAGCAAGACCCTCTACATCAATGGTGTTGCGGAGGGCGCTGCGATATGTCGGAAGATGGGCAACTTCAAGATCGGGGTACAGTATGCCAACGAGGCGAGCCCCCGTATTGAGGAGTATGCCTCCAACATCGCAGAAGGCTCGGGTGCCAATCTCCCGGCCATCTGGGGCCTAGGAGCCATGGAGGCACGTGACACGATCATCGTGTTGAAGCCGGGCTACCAGAAGGTCATCTTTCCCAGCGGTGACTACACCCTGAA
>CAUYUJ010005469.1:474372-489505 GCA_963575745.1 Prorocentrum cordatum | reverse complement strand
CTGGCTGCTGGGTGGGGGGATGCAGAGGGGGCGTGGAGGGGGTGTGCCGTGCCGAAATAAAGGGTCGGGGCGGTTGCGCACTCCGCAGCCGAATGTAAAACGGCCTGGGGGTCGGAGCGGAGGGTCGCGCAGCACTGGTGGTGGGGTGGGGGGGTGGGCGGGGGGGGTGCATAGGGGTGTGCCGTGCCGAATAAAATCGGTTCGGGGCGGAGCGTGTGCCGTGCCGGCATAAAAACGGTGTCGGGGCGAGGGGTCGCGCTTGGCTGGTGGGCGGGGGGAGGCTGAGGGGTGGTGCGCGTGCCGAAATGTAAGGGTCGGGGGCGGAGGGGGGCGCCGTGCCGAAAATAAAAGGGGTCGGGCGGAGGTAACGCACTGTGCCTGGTGGGTGGGGGGGTGGGACGGGGGCGTAGGGGGTGGGGGTGGCGAAGGGGTGTGCCGTGCCGAATCAAAGGGGTCGGGGCGGAGCGGTGGCCGTGCCTAAATAAAGCTGTCGGGGCGGAGGGCGCGCTGGCTGGTGGGTGGGGGGAGCGTAGGGCGTGTGCCGTGCCGAAATAGAAGGGGTCGGGGCGGAGGGGTGTGCCGTGCCGAAATAAAGGGGTCGGGGCGGAGGGGCGCGCTGGTTGGTGGGTGGGGTGGTGGGTGGGTGGGGGGGGCGTAGGGGGTGTGCCGTGCCGAAATAAAGGGGTCGGGGCGGAGGGGTGTGCCGTGCCGAAATAAAGCGGTCGGAACGGAGGGGCGCGCTGGCTGGTGGGTGGGGGAGGCGGAGGGGGTGTGCCGTGCCGAAATAAAGGGGTCGGGGCGGAGGGGTGTGCCGTGCCGAAATAAAGGGGTCGGGGCGGAGGGGCGCACTGGCTGGTGGGTGCTGGTGGGGGTCGGGGCGGAGGGGGGTGTGCCGTGCCGAAATAAAGGGGTCGGGGCGGAGGGGTGTGCCGTGCCGAAATAAAGGGGTCGGGGCGGAGGGGCGCACTGGCTGGTGGGTGCTGGTGGGGGTCGGGGCGGAGGGGTGTGCCGTGCCGAAATAAAGGAGTCGGGGCGGAGGAGCGCACTGGCTGGTGGGTGCTGGTGGGTGGGTTGAAGCGGGGGGGGTGGGGTGGAGGGTCGCGTTGGCTGGTGGAATGTGTAGGTGATGAGGGGTGTGCCGTGCCGAAATAAAATAAAGTAGTCGGAACTCTAGAGAATAAAGTAGTCGGAAATAAAATAAGTGTGCCGACACCCTGCGCAAGAGTATAAAGGCCTCCTAGATGGGGTCCGAGTAGATGGGGTCGGAGGATCGCGCCGCATCGCCGACGTCGGCGACGCATTGGCGACGTCGGCGTGGAGAAAATCAGGCTCCGCATGGAGCCGCATCGTCGACGCATCGGCGATACGGCGCGATTATCCGACCCCGTCTACTCCGACCCCATCTAGGAGGCCTAGAGAGAAATCGTGGGGCGGTGGGGCAGGGTTCGGTGGCAACTCATGGGAACCTCCCACACCATCTTGTCCGCTCTTTGGAATCGACGCTAGTCGACGCTGAATCAACGCTAATCGACGCTAAATCGAGGCTAATCGACGCTACCCGACGCTAAGTCGGCACTACCTCATCGACTTCCAGACGCTAATCGAAGATCATCGATGCTGCAGATGGAATTAAGATCGGCGGAGAGCGAGGGGAGAAATCAGAAGCAGAAGGTCTTCGCAGAAGGCGGCGGAAATTCTCAGAAGCCCTCGCGCCTTCTGAAAAGTGTCTGCCTGTCTTCGGGGGAAGATTAGAAAACTTCTCAGAAGGCCGGGGCACTTCCGAGCCTTCTGAGAAGGCCTTCTCATCCTCACGTCCCCCCCTCGCTGGCCGCCGATGAGAGGGTACGCCAGGCTCCCATGATCTGCTACCGAAGTGAAAAGAAAAAACGCCATGAACAGAGTATTTTGGCGCTCCGCGCGGGTTCCTTGGATCTGCGCTGGACCCCCTTCCCTGGAGCGCGGAGCGCACCAGGGGCGGCGCCGGAGGCACCGCCGGAGGGGCCCAGCGCGGATCCAGGAGATCCGCGCGCAGCGCCAAACGAGTCGTGTTCATGGCGCTCTCTGATTTCGAGACGCAGGGTTCGCGTGTGGCCCCCCGGCCCCGAGGATCTCCCGGGTCGCCCCGGTCCGCGCAGCCACCGCGCACCGCCCCGCGGCGCCTCCGCGCGCCCACCGCGGGGTGCCCCCCTCCCGCGCCAGCCCTCGCGCCGCCCCTCGAAGGGGGGAAGGCGGCGCTCCTGCCCAGACCGCGAGGCGCGAGGCACGATTTGGACTCCAGTTTTTGGTCGGGCGTGTCCTCCTGCAGGGGGACTTTGGAACAAAAAATCCAGAAAAATAAGGAAGTACTCCAAAGTCAGAAAAACAATAGAAAACTCGTCCCCATGCTTTTTGTTTGACTATTCTCGGATGTTCCTCCTGTAGAGGGACGTGCCCGACTTCATTTTCGTTCAGGTTCAGCGTCGTTTCAGCTTCGTGTTGGTTTAGCTCCAGTACAGCTTCAGCTTCGCTTTTACAGTTTAGTGTCAGTTTAGCGTTAGCTTAGCTCTACCTCGGTGCCGGCGCAGACTCTCAGAGGACCTCTCGCCGGGGCAGGAGACGTGGACAATGCGCCCGCCCCTCCGGCCGCGACCCTGTCCGCATCCACGGCTAACCCAGGGATCCCAGGGCAGGGCTCGGCCAGCTGCGCACGTGGATGCTTCCCGGCGGTGCACCTCCCGACTCGGAACACAGCAGCTCACCCACGTTGGGGGAGCGCTCCAGGAGGGCACCGATGACGTCCATGTCGCCCTTGCGCGCAGCCTCGTGCAGCTTCGGCAGCTTCGCAGCCGCCGTCGGCGCAACGATCGCTGGAGACTCCTCCTCCTTCTTGAGGAATTCCTCCTTCTCCTGCTGCAGGCGTTTGAACAGCTTCGGTTTCTTCATCAGGTAAGTCGCCCAGGTGTTTCGCCAGCCAGAGTGCACATGCATGTCGTCGATCTTCGAATCGGTGACCGCCGCCAGGATGGCCGCTCCCAGGGCACAGGCAGTCTCAGGGTCCACCTGCGCCAGATCGGGCGTGCACCCAGTGACTATCCTCAGCAGTTCGCGCACGGCGGGGGTCCAAGAGGCTGCGCCGATGCACAGCACCGCATCCACCCTTGCCTCCTCCTTCTGTATCTCGTCCGCGCAGTCTTGGATGATAGCCTTCGCATTCTGGTTTTTTTTCTTATCATCCAGGTTTTTCTTCTTGGTCTTCTTTGGTTCCACCGACTTTTGCCTCTTCACGGCCTTGTCGTAGGCGAGTTCAGCTATCGTCTCGCCGGGCAAACGGACGTCGGCTCCAAAAGCGCACTCGCGAATCGGCCGCAAGAAACGTCGTGTCGTCTGAAGGGTGACGACATTGAAAATATGCCGGGTGATTGGTAAATTGGCGCCCGCGAACGGAATCGTCGTGGACTCCATGCTGCTTAACCGCTCCTTGGCCTTCCGAATCTCCATGCGCAGCTTCTTCTTGTTCCCTGGCGACAGGGGCCACAAGTTCACCTGCTCTTTCCTGAAGTGGGGCTCGAGCTCCTTCTCCGCCCACTTGGCCAGGGCGGTGTCGTAGTCGTCGCCTCCCAGCCCCTCGTCGCCAGACGTGTGCAGGACGTGTATCTCGTCCCAGTTCACTATGTGCCGCACCATGCAGACGTCGAAGGTGCCGCCGCCAACGTCGGCGACCATGACATGCTTCATATCCATCTGGTCCCTTGCAGCACTTTCCAGCTCCTCCTCGTCCACGTCGGCGTAGAAGTCGTACCCCTCCACCTTTCGGCGACTCCGAAGGGTGTGGCTTGCAAAGGGTGTGCTCTGCAACCAGCACCCCAAGGGGCACCCTTAGGGAGCGGGCCAGAACCTCGACAGAGATCTCCGCCGCCCCCCGAGGAGGCCCGACGAGGACATTGTCGTGCTCCCCAGGCCCCAACGGCGCCCATGGCAAACCACACCCCGGCGTAACCATACCCTGAGATCCGATGTTGCAGCTGCAACCTCGCAAAAAATCATGCCAGGAACCCCCGGGCCCCATCTTTCTGCGTCATTTTGCGAGCTGGATCGATCTGTGAGGCTCCCGGGGCCCGAAATCAAGCGACAACGCCCGGGGGTGAAGCCCGGGGGTGCAGTCCGGGGGTAAAAAAATTGCCACGCCGGGATCTCAGGGTACCCTTTGTGGTCGCCGAGCCTGGGCAGCGGAGCCGCCGTCGCCGCCCCGCTGGGCTGCGCCGCCGCCCGCAGCACGGGCCGCCGCCGCGCGCGGCAGGTACCTGGAGGGGTTCAGCTTGTAGCCGTAGGCCCTCACGGCCAGCTCCGGCTCGGGGGCCGTGGTGACGTACTGGATCCCGCTCAGTTCCGCGGCACGCTCCTGGCTGCAGCGGGAAGCCACTGCCCACAAGAAACCTTCCACAGGAAACCCAACCCTGAGACCCCAGGACGTTCATTGACTGTTGGTGTGGGAGCGTCGCGCTTCCCATCGCAAAACCCATCGAAACCCAAGAAATCCAGAGGGCACCCAGGAGGCGACCGGGGTGTTTCTTGGCATGGGTCTCCACTATACCTACCAGACCACCCCAACCCAACCCGAAGACCCAAAGTCCAGGGGGGTACGGGTTCCACACGTGGTTTTCAACGCTCCCTGACGCCCCCCCCCCACGGGGAGGAAGGGCAAATGGGGGCCCTCGGGTTGGGCTGAGGGGTGGTTTGATGGGCCGGGTGGTGAGCTCCAGGGCCATCGTCTGGCTCTTCGTGAACTGCGCCGGCGTCCCCAGCACGGCGCGCGTCACACGCTGCCCGAGGAACGCCTCGGCGTGCGCCACCAGTGCGCGGATGAGCTGCGCCACCACCTGTGCGAACGCCCGAAACGGGTACGAAGAAAACGGGTACAAAGTCCAACCACGAACTGTTTCCCCAAACCAGCAGCGGCCGCTTTGGGGCAGGCGGCCTTCTGCCTCAAGTGGACCACGCCCGCGGCGGTGCGGACAGCGAGGCTGGTCCAAAACGAACAGGAAACGCTCCTGTCGGTCTTTGTGCAGTCATCCCGTACCACAAGGATGCGCGGCAAGGATGCAAGGGGGCCTTGCAGGCCCATGTTGACGTTTTTCGAACGAGGCTGGCCAGCGAAAGTCGCTGAGGATAGGCCGAGGGGGCAAGGATGCGAGGGTACCCTTGGGAAGGTTGTCCATCCTTGATATGCGGGTCGACTGTAGCTCGAGGAATTGCGGGAACTTCGCCATGCATTCTGAAAGCCTTCGGCATGGCCCTCGAGCCTCGAACCTCGAACCCGTGGCCCGTTCCCCCCCCCCCGATGACATTACCGCTCTGGGGGGCGGGCGCCGGCCCCGTGGTCACCTCCTCCTCCTCCTCCTCCTCCTCCTCCTCCTCCTCCTCCTCCTCCTCCTCCTCCTCCCATTCTTTCTTTGCCCATGTCGATCGTGTGCCGAGCCTGCTCCGGCATCAGGGTCCCGCCGCCCGGCAGCAGCAGCCGCACGGGCTCCGAGCTGAGCCCGCGCGGGTCGGCGCCCAGGGCGTTGGGGTTGATACCCGCCTGGGGGTTGCGCTCGTGCAGGGGCCGCCTTCGAGCAGGGGATCGACTACAGAAGATATTTCACCCTCGGATCTGCGACGAAGACGTAGAATGTTCGTAAAACCTTAAGGAATGCTGAGTAGTATGTCTCCACAGACCCGGCGAGAGAATTAATTCTGGGGTGAATCGATTCTGCAGTCGATCCATTACTCGGCGTCTACACCCAACCCGTATCATAAGGATGCGCGGTAAGGACGCAAGGGCCTTGCAGGCCCATGTGCACGTTTTTCGAAAGAGGATGGCCTGCGAGTGGCCAAGGATGGGCCGAAGGGGCAGGGATGCGAGGGTACCCTTGGGAAGCCTGCCCATCCTCATTGCGCGGGTGGGCTGTACGCCCGACCGAACTGCGCAAGAAGAGGCGGGAGGGGATCCGGGCACGAGAGGCGCGGGGGAGGGCCGAGAGGGGGGCGCCCGGGACCCCTGGCGCGGACCGCTGCGCGCAAGCCTCCGCCGCGGGGGGCGCCAGTGGGCGCCAGGCCTCCCAAGACACGGAGGCCTCGACACTCCTCCTCCTCCTCCTCCTCCTCCTCCTCCTCCTCCTCCTCCTCCTCCTCCTCCTCCTCCTCCTCCGCCGCCGCCGCCGCCGCCGCCGCCGCCGCCGCCGCCGCCTCCGCCTCCGCCTCCGCCTCCTCTTCCTCCTCCTCCTCCGCCTCCGCCTCCGCCTCCGCCTCCGCCTCCGCCTCCGCCTCCGCCTCCGCCTCATCCTCCTCTTCTTATTATAATTCGTATTAATTCTTTTCTTATTCGTACTATTAGTCTTATTGGTAGTATTAGTATTGCTTCCATTATTATTCTTATTATTATTATTATTATTATTAGTATTATTATTATTATCATTATTATCATTACTATTAATAATATTATTATTATTGTCATTATTATCATTATTATTATTATTACTATTATTATTATTATTACTATTATTATTAGTATTAGTATTATTATTAAGATTATGATTATGATTATGATTATGATTATGATTATGATTATGATTATTACTATTATGATTATTATTATTATTTTTAATAATATTAATATTATTATTATTAATATTATTATTATGATTATTAGTATTACTATCATCATTATCATTATCATTATTATTATTATTACTATCGTGATTATCATTATCATCAGTATTATTATGTTCATTATTATTATTACTATTACTATGATTATTAGTTTAATTAATCGTATTATTAATATCATTATTAGTAGTAGTATTATTATACTCTTATTATTATTAGTGTTAGTGGTATTAGTATTACTATTACCATTATGACTATTATTATTAGTGTTAGTATTATTAGTGGTATGATTACTAGTATTATCATTCGTATTATTATCTTTACTATTACCAATATTGTCATTATTAGTATTAAAAATTATATTATGGTTATTAATAATATTCTTATTAGTAGTAGTAGAAATAATGGTAGTAGTTGCATTAGTATTAATATTATTATTTTAGTAGTAGTATTCTGAGCAGTATTAGTGATATTGTTCTTAATGTTATGATTATTACTACTACTACTACTACTACTACTACTACTACTACGACTACTACTACTACTACTACTACTACTATTACTATTACTACTACTACTACTACTACTACTACTACTACTACTACTACTACTACTACTACTACTACTACTACTACTACTACTACGATTGATATTATTGCCATCAGTATTAGTATTCCTCCTCCTCCTCCTCCTCCTCCTCCTCCTCCGCCTCCTCCTCCTCCTCCGCCTCCGCCTCCGCCTCCGCCTCCTCCTCCTTCTCTCCTCCTCCTCCTCCGCCTCCGCCCCCTCCTCCTTCCTCCTCCTCCTCCTCCTCTTCCTCCTCCTCCTCCTCCGCCTCCGCCTCCCTCCTCCTCCTCCTCCTTCTTCCTCTCTCCTCCTCCTTCTCCTCCTTCTCCTCCCTCTCCTCCCTCTCCTCCCCTCTCCTCCTCCCTCTCCTCCTTCCTCTCTCCTCCCTCTCCTCCTATCCTCCCTCTCTCCTCTCCTCTCCTCCTCTCCTCCCTCTCCTCCTCCCTCTCCTCTCCTCCCTCCTCCCTCTCCTCCCTCCTCCCTCCCTCTCTCCCTCTCCTCTCTCTCCTCTCCTCCCTCCCTCTCCTCCCTCTCCTCCCTCTCCTCTCCTCCCTCTCTCCTCTCCTCTCCTCCCTCTCCTCCCTCTCCTCCCTCTCCTCCCTTCTCCTCCCTCTCCTCCCTCTCCTCCACCTCCTCTTCCTCCTCCTCTCTCCGCCTCCTCCCTCCTCCGCCTCCTCCTCCTCCTCCTCCTCCACCTCCGCCTCCTCCTCCTCTCCTCCCTTTTTCTCCTCCTCCTCCTCCCCTCCTCCTCTCCTCTCCTCCTCCTCCTCCTCCTCCTCCTCCTCTTATGTTCCTCCTCCTCCTTCTCCACCTCCTCCTCCTCCTCCTCCTCCTCCTCCTCCTCCTCCTCCTCCTGGAGACTTTCGCGGCCCCGAGCCATATACACAACCGCCACCACCTCCTTTTCCCCCTCGCTCGTCTACCCTCCTCCTCCCCTCCTCTCCTGGGAGAGGGATGGTGCATAGTCTCCGCACGGCAAGCGCAGGATCCTTCTGCTTCCAGCGTATTGCATCGCATGGCACGGGCATTCAATTCCACTGTGTGAGGGATGGGGATAAGAAGATGGTGGTGGTGTGTATGTGCCCCGTAACGTTGGCTCTTCTGGGCCCGGCGCGCTTCGGAGCCCCGTGCGCCTTGTGCACCTCGGCGTAGGTGCGCCCCAAGAGCCGCTTCACCGATCGGAAGACGACCTGCTTGACCCCGTCGGGCTTCACCCGCAGGGCATCGGCGCCGACGACCACCTGGCCGGCGGCGAGATTTGACTTTCTCGCCGCCGCTGCGAGAGGTGGCCCTTCGGTTTGCTCCTCTGCGCTCGACTGCGCACCGCGTGCTGGCCTGCAGGGTGTGCTCGCACGCGCGCGCTTACTTGCGGGGCTGCCGAGCGCGTGCGCACGCGTGCTAGCGTACGTTCGCGTGCGCGCGCGTGCGGGCGTGCGCGCGTACTCGCTTGAGCTTCAGAAAGGGACCTGGCCGGCTGCGTTGTAGGCGACCACGGAAGGCATCGTGGCCCTGCCGGACCGTGAGCCCTTGGGCGGCACGACCTTGAAGCTGCCGTCGGGCATCTGGACCGCCACAGCCTGAGCTCTCCTCCCCCCCTTTGTCCTCCCGCCTCCTGCTACTTCTCTCGTACTCCCTTCTCCCTTCCCCACTCCCTCCTCAATCCCAATCCTTTTTCACCAAACAATGCTTGCACTTAGGGTTTCTTACCTGTTTTCCATGGAGCTGGGCTCGTTTGTCGGGTGCGACGCCTTTTTGCCGCTGTCGCCGCTCCGTCGCCGCCTCGTCAACGCCAGTCGTCCGGGCTCATTTGCCAGGTCCGCCGCGTTGTTGCCGCTGTCACCGCCCCGTCGACGCCTCGTCGCCGCCCGTCGTCTGGGCTCGTTTGTCGGGTCCGCCGCGTTGTTGCCACCGTCGCCCCGTCGCCGCCTCGTCGCCGCCTCGTCGCCGCCCGTCGTCTGGGCTCGTTTGTCGAGTCTGCCGCCTTGTTGCTGCCGTCGCCGCCTCGACGCCGCCCTTCGTGTGGGCTCGTTTGTCGGGTCCGCCGCCTCGCTGCCGCCGTCGCCGCCCCTTCGCCGCCCCGTCGCCGCAACAAGGACTGCACATCATAGATTGAGATTGCTCAACATAGATTGATCCACATAGATTGCTCCACATAGACTGCACAGCATATATCCCGCACCACATGTATTGCACCACAGTTATTACTCCACAGTGATTGCACCACACAGGGTGCATCACATGGATTGCACAACATGCACGGCACAACCTAGAACGCACAACATAGAATTCCGACATAGATTGCACCACACAATTGGCCCCAAATATGTTTCACAACATGTAACGTACCACAAATGTTGCACCACATACATTGCACCACACATGCTGATCGACAAAAAGATAATACAACAGATAGTGCACAAAACCTACCTATATACCTGCATGCATGCATGCATGCATGCATGCATGCATACATATATACAGACATACATGCCTACATACCTACATACCTACATACCGACAGACCTACATACCAACCTACCTAACTACATACATACATAGACACATGCACACAGTTGCACACATACATGCACACATAGACATACATACTATACATACATACATACATACATACATACATACATACATGCATACATGCATACATACATACATACATACATACCTAGCTACATACATGCATAGATACATACATACACACATACATACATACATACATACATACATACATACATACATACATACATACATACATACATACATACATGCATTAATGCATATATGCATACATACATACATACATACACACATACAAACAAACAAACAAACATACATCAATTCATCGATACATACATACATACATACATACAAACAAACATACATACATACATGCATGCATACATGCATACATACGTACACACGTACACACAGTTATTCACAGTTACACACATACGTACATACACACATGCATACATACATACATACATGCATGCATGCATGCATGCATACATACATACATACATGCATATACACAAACAAGCATACCGACCATACATTACACGCAATACATGCATTACATACAGTACATGCATGCATACATACATATACACACGTCTACATACACACATACATACATGCATGCACGCATACATACATGCATACATGCATGCATGCATACAGACAAACATATTCGCATGCATACATATGTATATATATGTGTGTATGTATATATATACACATGTGTAGTTATAGGTGTGTGTATATATAACTGGAAACAAGGCTGCATGGGCGCTTCGCACCATACGCCTTGGTCCTTCACCTCTAGTATGCAGGCAGAATATGAGAGAGGTAGATCAACCAAAACAGCGATCGCTGTTGGTTGCAGTTTTTTGTTGCGCTGTCATCGTTATAATATTGTTTTCATCCTCCTTGCCTCACGTGTCCTCTTCCTCTGCCTCTGCCTCGTTCTCGCCCCCAACTGCCCCGCGAACTCTACCCTGTCCTCCTCGGACTTGTCTGCGGAGGTTCCTCTCCGAAGCGAGCTTCTGGAGGACCCCGCGGAAGCTTTTGCAGGGGCTCCTCGGGCGCGTCCAGAGACGTCCCTGGCGCCTTTTTTGGCGGCCTCTGAGGGGGGGGGTCCTCGGGCCGCCTGGCCGCGAACCGTGGTCTCGGGTCACAGCTCGAATGTCATTCCAGAGGGCGCTGTTGGCAAGCTCTGGCCCGTCGTAGGGGGACCTCTGTGGGCAGTTGCTGAGCCCCCTTGGGCCGTGTTGGGGCTCTCTGGGACTGCCAGGAACCCTTCTCTCGGTCGTCTTGGGGCGACTTGTGCTGCCTCTCGGGCGCTCTCGGACGCCTGGGAGACCGAATGACCGAGCAGCCCAAAATCATACAAAAACCAACGGCAGTCAACCGGGGGTGATCGAAATCCTCTTGCGCTTCGAAGAGGGAGGAGGACGAGGAGGAGGAGGAGGAGGAGGAGGAGGAGGAGGAGGAGGAGGGAGAGGAGGAGGAGGAGGAGGAGGGAGAGGAGGAGGGAGAGGAGGATCCATGCGTTTCGAAATCCTCGTGGGGGTGGTATTTGGGCCGTCCTCTGGCGTCTGGCGGGGGCCCACGGCCGCTGCAGGCCCTCTTGGGCCGCCCTTGGGGGTCTATCGGGACCGCCGCCGACCCGTCTGCACGGCTGGACACGGACTCTGCGAGGCCGGCAAATCCCGCGGGACCCTCTGACCTTCGACCGTGCCAACGGCGTGCTTGGCTACTCCAGATTGCATGATAAGCGCCCCCCCCCCGTGCCATCCCGGCAGACGGCCCGTTCCGATCCTCCCCACGCGCACCCCTGCAAAGGCACCAAAAACGACACCCCCCCACGCGATCCACCCCCCCCCACGCTTGTTAAGCAATCCAGAGTAACGATGCGGTTGGAAATATGGTTCTTGTGACACCGAGCTCCCTTGGAAGAAAATGTAGGAAATCACGAAGCACCGTTTCCTATACTACAGGTATGCGAATGTACCGAGCGAAAATGGCACAACGAACTATAGGAAAACATCAACCACACGATCCTACAATTGGTTTGGCCACGAACCATTCCTACAATTGGGTGTTGCACATCGCCGTTAGCTAACACATCGTTAGCGCGTCCACGGTCTGAAGGGGCGTCCAAGAGCCCCGGATCCGGGGGTCCCGTTTCTAGGCCGGCAGGGTTTCCGCAGGGTCCAGATGAATATGAACAGATGGGAGTGAATAGATTGTACCACGTATATTGCTCAACACCAATGATATTTTCTCAACGGGCAATACAATCTGCACCCATCCCCGCCGGAATTAACAGTCCCCCTTTATGCGTAGTGCAATGTACGTATGATTATGCTCGACCGTCGATCCGGAAAAAGGACTCGTACCATTCCAGCTAAACCGGCATCCCCACCCTCATCCTCTGGAAAAAGAGTACTATGCGCGCGCATTCTTGTCAAAACTGATAAACGTTCCAAGCAAAACCTTGCAAAAATGAGAAGGAACGCGCACGTTCGCATCGTAGCGCGTGCATGCCGAAATCTTTCTTGTTGAAATGATCGTACGAAATTCAAAATCGAATGTCCCGAGAATATGTAAAGCACACGGCTTCGTATCCATGATTTTCAAAACAAACTTGCGTTCGGTTTCTTGCGAATTCTTCAAGAATTCATACGTTTTTCAAATTTTCATACCATGCTATCAACAGGGCCTCACGAGCACACATGTCGGAAATGCTCGAACGCCTCTTGCGCGCGCGCTGTCGCAGAAACTCCATGCAACACACTAAACGAAGTGCACATGCGCGCGTCGTCGCGCGCACATGCCAAAATCTCTCGAACATATCGAAATTCGTATGGATTTCAAAATCGAATGTCCCGAACACACAAAAAAAACGCGGTTACGCAACATTCGTTTTCAAGAATGCCTGCGCTCGAACACCTGCGAATTGTGAAGTTTTTCGACACGCTCACTACATGATGCCAAACGGGCTTCTCGCACCGCCTTTCAAAATCATTCGAACGCCCTTGCGCGCGTGCTGGGGGGGGGACGATCCGTGTCAAATAATACAACGCGGGCCACTCTCGCGCGTCAGCCGCCCGCGCACATCGAACTCACTCCAGAACCCACCGACACGAGGACGTCGCCATCGTCATCGGCGTAATCAGCATCGGCGCCGTCATTGGCATTGCCGTCGTCGATGTCAGCATCGTCACCAGCATCGTTACTACCATCATCGTTTCTACCTTCGTCGACGTTGCCATAATACCGCGCCCGCCAAAGTCGCCGACTCGCACTGAATTGCCCGCTGGGAACTGCCCAGCGGTGAGCGCCACCGCGGCCGGGTCGGTCGCGCCAAACTAGCTGGCCGCTGCGCGCGCGAGCATGCGCATGGGGTTCGCAAACCAAGTTGCGAGCGGGTGTGTGGGATGGTTGCGCGAGCAGTGCAGGTCACAACTCACTACGAACAGAATTTAACTTTTTCTTGAAAGAGAATAAGTAGACTCTACCCCCTCAGACTACCGGTGCCCAACTTCGTATTGCAATGTACATGTAAGTCTGCCCTTTCGCCCATCCGAAACATGAGTTCGCACCATCCCATGGGGGCTGGTATCCCCCCCCCCCGCCATCCTATGCAAAAAACACATGCGCGCAAACTCGTTTTATCAAAAATCATCGGTTTCCAAGAATCCCTTGCACGCAAAAACGGGACGAAATGCACTCGCGCGGGTCGTCGCGCGCGCATGCCGAAATCCTTCAAAAACTTCCGGTTTCGAGAGGATTTCAGAATCGAGTGTCCGGAAAAAACTATGAAAGCACAGGGTCTCGCAACACTGCGCTTCAACAAAAAAACTTGCTCGCGCGCTCTTGCGAATGCTTAAGAAAACCATTGGTTCTTCATCGTTGTCAGAAAATGATACCAAGCGGGCTTCGCGCGCGCACGTCGAAATCGTTCGAACGCCAGCGCGCGTGCCGTCGCGAAGACCGCTTGCAAATATGACGAACTGCATGCGCGCGCGTTGTCGCGTGCGCGTGCCGAAATCCGTCCAGAACTGTCGGCTTCGTAAAGATGTCAAAACCGAGCGACCAAACAAATATGAAAACACATGGCTTCGCAACATCAGTTTTCAAAAAAACCTGCGCTCGCGTTCTTGCACATTCTTAAGGAAACCACAAGTTTCTCAACATGTTCATGGAATTATGCCAAGCGGCCCTTTGACGCCGCATGCCGACATCATTCGCACGCCCTTGCGCGCGTGCTGGGGGGGCACGATCCGTGTCAAAAAAATACCATACCGGCCACTGTCGCGCGTCGGCCGCACGCGCATGTCGAACTCTTACCTAAACCTTCGTAACCGACGCATGGACGCCGTCATCGTCGTCGGCGTGATCAACATCGGCGCCATCACTGGCCGCGCCGTCGTCGTTATCAACATCGTCACCCGCATCGTCAACATCATCGTGTCCACCGTGTTCGACGTTGCCATGATACCGCGCCCGCCCAAATCGCCGACTCGCACTGAAGTGCCCGCTGGGATGCGCCCAGCGGTTAGCGCCACCGCGGCCGCGTCGGTCGCGCCAAACTAGCTGGCCGCTGCGCTCGCGAGCATGCGCGGGCAAGCGCGGCCGCAACGATGCATCAGCCAACGCCAAGCACTCATCGCAATCGCCGACGCATGGGTTTTGCAAGCCAAGTTGCGGGTGGGTGGGAGGGCTGGTTGCGCGAGCAGTGGAGTTCACAGCTCAGTCGAACAGAAAGTACTGGCACCACGTAGATTGCCCCACGCAGATTGCTCCACATAGATTGCACGACCTAGATCGCATCACATACATGGTACCACACAGACTGCACCACATTGATTGCCCAACCTAGTGGGCAGCATGAACATCTAGAAACAGACTGTGTGGAGCACACGCTGGAACACATGCTTTGTGAATAGCTACGCCGTGTCGCACCCCCAGACGTGTTGGCAAGGCGGGCCCCGCGCGCCGCCTGAAACTACCTCACCACTGCTGATCCTGAAGCGAGACATGTGCAACGGCTGCAAGGATGAAGGCGGATCCTTCTCAAAATGTGGCCCTCGCCGCGGCGCCGCACACACTCGTCTTCCAAATGCGCAACAACATGTTCAAAATGTAGCTCTCGCCTCAGCGCCGCGTATGTTCGCCGTAAGAGCTCGCAATATGTTCAAGGATTCGTACGGCTGAAGTCCCAGGAGGTGCGTTCTGGCACGACTCAGGACAGGACGCAACTGTCATGTTGATTCGCGGTGTTGAAGCCCTGCAGTCCTGGGAACAGTGCTCTGGCAGGATTCAGGACTGCCAGGACGCCACAATCACGTTGCTTCGCGGCGTTGAAATCTACGGAATTGCGTGTTCGCACCATTGAAGATTTGGAGACGGCTGGCTTTAA
>CAUYUJ010005469.1:454372-469372 GCA_963575745.1 Prorocentrum cordatum | reverse complement strand
GATTGATTCTACTTCCTCCTCCTCCTCCTCCTCCTCCTCCTCCTCCCCTCCTCCTCCTCCTCCTCCTCCTCCTCCACCTCCTCCTCCTCGTACAAAGTACCTCTAAGTGTCGCGCCACCGGAGGTGTCGGTAGGGCGGTCTGGGCGTTTCGCTGGAGATTTCCTCACGGCAGTATGATCCCGAAGCTTGAACAATTTCTAGCAGTTGCGATAATGAAGGACGGCACATTCTCGAAATGGGGTTCCCGCTCTAGCGCCGCGCACATTCAACTCAAAAGGATGGGAGACGGCATTATTTTCAAAATGGGGATCTCGCCTTCGCGCCGCGCACGTTCGTTTTCGCAGCTCGGAACAATTGCAATGATGGAGGGCGGTTGGGTTTCAAAATGGGGCTCGCTCTAGCGCTGGGCACACTTGTCCTGAAAGATTGCAACCACCAGTTACCAGAACTGAGGACGGCTCTCGCCTGAGCGCCCAGCACTACTTCTCACAGCTTGCAACAGGTACAGGATCAAGAACCGTTCCTTTTTTTCAAAATGTGCTTATTTTTCCGCGAAAGCCCATACGCTCGCCCGCCGCCTGCGTCGGCAGCGAAAGAAGGCCCTCGACGGCACGCGCGCAACGGCGCTCGACCGAGCCACTGGCCAGCAACCCCGATCCCTAGCGACGTGAGCGCGCCGACCAAATTGTTATTCCTGCAGCACCAGTCCTCGAAACACACCCAATCAATCATCGAAAAGCCGAGAAGAACAAGAAAAAGAGGCTGGAAACTAGGTCTGCCACCAGTCCGACCACCGCTGCCCGCTCGTCTGCATGTCTTTCGTCCTCCCTGCCCCGCTGTAGCCGTCTCTTCCAGATTCAAGCCCCGCCCGCCCGGTGGAGGTGCGAGTGCGGCAGCTGGGCACAATAACCCCCCCCCTTTACCATACCTCAGGTATAGCCGCGCTTCGTCTGCCTGGCAATCCTTTTGTGGCCGACCTCCGCCGCGGTGCGTTCACTTGTTGCGGTCAACTTGTTGCGGTCAAGACAGACAGTGAACTGCATCCAGCGGGCCTGGACAAGCATGGCCACCCCTTCGCGAGCGTCCAGCAAGCCTGCGAAGGGTCGGCGGCGCAGGTGGCAGGGCACGTCCCGCTGCGCCGTCGTCCACTTTCTGCGTCGGTGGCTGGGCAGAGGTGACTGCTCCGGCGATCGGGCATCAGGGGGGGCGCACTAGATGCAACGTCGGCCGCACTGCACGTGAGGAGAGGAGGAGACCCTGGCACGACAACCCCGTCGTCCGCACAGCCCAGCACATCATATGTTGGGAGCCGCGCTTACACACACACACACACACACACTGATTTCGGTCCCGTGTTAGGCCGCTGCAATTTAGGTCTTTGCTACTCGGCAATCCCCTGACGGCGCGCGGCTCTTCCGCTTGCGCTCGCGAAAAAGAAAAACACACACTGAGGTATCAGGGCCCTGCCCCATGGGGCTTCGAAGAAGCGCCACAAGACAACGCATAATGTTCCGGCCAGTTCTCTGGGCGACAGGCGCTGAACGAAATGCATACACTTTGTTTGGGCCGCCATTTCCCACTCGGCAGTTTGCATAGTATAGTGGACATGCTCCTGGCTCCGATGTGTCTGGCCTTGCTGCATCAGCGATCCAGATGTGACCGACCCAGGAGGCCGCCGACGACCCTCCTCGAGTGGACGGCAGAGGCCCTGAACCTCGGCCACGTGAGGAGCAACGGTAAGGGGGGGGACTGGCATAGGGGGGAAACATCGACCTGGAATCGGCGATACATGACCGATAGATCGGCGATAGGCGAAATGCCACCGATAGTGAATCCGCACGTTCCAGAGCAGGTTGGGGCGATCGGGCCCCTATCTGCCATCAGTGGGCGATTGGGGGTCGATGCGTCTCCCTCCCAGAAATCCGACCGCTCCAATTTTTTCGATGCGTGGTTCCCAGTAAGGTCTTCTGACCACCCTGGGGCGAGGTCGAAACCGGCCCGAAACCCGCCGATCGAGGTTTGGTTGGAGCATCGGATCTTTGGGCCCCCCCACCCTCACTTCCGACGGTGCCAAAAAGTTGCAACATCGTAAAAAACACACCTGGACCCCCGGACCCCATATTCCTGCGTCATTTTTCAGGGTCCCGGGGCCCGAAGTCGAGCGAAAACGCAGGCACAAGAATGCAACGCCAGGATCTCAGGGTATGCCTACTCCGAGTTTCTTACTAAGCGTCGGGAAGAGGCGTCACCCCTGCCGACAGCCCCACATCGACCCCCGTCGCGGGCAGCCACCGCGCGCCTAAGGCTCTCCGACCCCCGTCGCGGCGCGACGACAAGGCGAGGTTGACCCCCGTCGGGGGGTACTAGGGGAACGAAAAAAATGTCATACACAGAAAGACTCGGAGATCCGCGCGGATTTCTTGGATCGGCGCTGGGGCCCCCTGGCGGCGCCTCCAGCGCCGCCCCTGGCGCGCTCCGCGCGCCAGGGAGGGGGGTCGAGCGCCGATCCGAGAAGTCCGTACGGAGCTCCGAGTTTTTATGTTCATGTCATTGCTCGTTCCCCTACAGTCAACCAGTATAGTAAGGATGCGCGATAAGGATGCAAAGGCCATGGGAACCCATTTCGAAGCTTCCCGACCGGGGCGCGGCCACCGAGGAGGCAGGGATGCAAGGGTACCCTTGGGAAGGTTGCCCAGCCTCACCATGCGGGCTGACCGTAGTACCTCCCCACGCTTATCAAGAAGCCCAGAGCTGCGCACCCCCCGCGACCCTGTGCCCCCGAGGAGCCTCGACCACAGCGTGCCTCTCTGGCGCCCCCCTCGAGAAACGGCTCGGGCTTCCGACGCCCCCCCCCGCGCGGCAAGGGGCAATGGGGAAACCAAAAAGGTACCGATACCGCTACTCCCTAGACCTCTCCAGCGGTGCGTCCTGGCCAGGATTGCGAGGCGAATCCAGCGGTGGCAGCGAGGGCCTCCGAGGAGGCCGAAGAAGGGGAAAACGGGCGAAGGGCAGCGGCATCATTACCTCTTCCTCCTCTGGGGCAAGCCCCGGAGGCCCGAAACGGCCCCAAACCCGCTGCTCCAACTCTTGTTGGAGCGTCGGACCCCCGGGCCCCCCCGGGCCCAACTACCCCCCCCCCCACTGCAAGTCGGACCCATGAGAGAAGAGCATCCTTCAAGAACACGGGCACCCTCCGCCGGCCCAAGCACAGAGAACACCCAAGGGTCACTCTTACAGTGGAGGCCAGTCCGCAAGAAACCTTCCGCAAGAAACCCAACCCTGGAACCCCAGAGAGTCCATGGGTTTTAGGCGTGGGAACGCCACGCCCTCCACAGCAAAACCATCGAAACCCAAGAAACCCAGGGCACTCTGGAGGCGAGCAGGGTGCTTCTTGGCACGGGCCGCCACTCGACGTGCCGTCGAGTGACCCCGGGCAAGAGTGACCTCTGGTGCGCGGCTTGAGGGGGGCCGCGCCCGAGCGCGCGGGCCGATGCCACCGAATCGTACTCGGCGATCGGGGGGCCCCTGGGGCCGGGCACCAAATCGACAAGCGCGCTCCACTGCTCGCAAAGTAGCTACTCGCAGATAGCCTGAATCCGCCGCGGGGGATTTCCGCTCCAGTGCATCGAGGCAGACATGCTTTTCGTTCCTGACGTTTGCGAGTAGGCACTTGGCGAGTAGTGGAACGCGCTCGGTGACCGAAGGCCACTCCAGCGAAGGGCCCTGCCGGAGAAGCGAAGTGCCCTGCCGGAGAGGTTCGGCGGCGCGATGTCTCGGTCGTCGTCGTCGTCGTCGTCGTCGTCGTCGCCGCCGCCGCCGCCGACGCCCCTCCGAACCTCGCCGCCGAACCTCGCCGAGCGGGGCCCCCGCACGCGGCGCCGCGCGCGCGGCGCGCGGGCCCCGCCTGCTCGGCGAGGGGCGCCCCGGCCTGCGTGCCAAGCCAGCCCGGCTGCGCCGAGGCGGCGCGCGCGCAGCGCGGGCACGTGGCGCGGGCGCCCGGGCGCGGCCTCCTGTGGCCAGGGGGCGGCCCCCGCCTCCTCCTCCTCCTCCTCCTCCTGCCTCCTCCTCCTCCTCCTCCTCCTCCTCCTCCTCTCCTCCTCCTCCTCCTCCGCCTCCTCCTCCTCCTCTCCTCCTCCTCCTGGCTGCTCCTCATCATCATTCCTCCTCGTCTCCTCCTCCTCCCGCTCCTCCTCCTCCTCCTCCTCCTCCTCTCCTCCCTCCTCCTCCTCCTCTCCTCCTCCCTCCTGCCACCTCCTCCATCACACCTCCCTCTCCGCTCCTGCTCCTCCTCTCCTCTCCTCTCTCCTCCTCCTCCTCTCTCCTCCTCTCCTCTCCTCTTCCTCCGCCTCCGCCTTCTCCTCCTCCTCCTCCTCCTGCTCTGCTCATCCTCCTCATCCCTCCACGTCCTCCTCCTCCTCCTCCTCCGCCTCCGCCTCCGCCTCCTCCTCCTCTCCTGCTCCTGCTCCTCCTCATCACACCTCAACGTCCTCCTCCTCTTCCTCCTCCTCCTCCTGCTCCTCCTCCTCCTCTTCCTCCGCCTCCGCCTCCTCCTCCTCCTCCTCCTGCTCCTGCTCATCTTCATCATTCCTCCACGTCCTCCTCCTCCTCCTCCTCCTCGAAATTCGACTTCGTCGTTGCCGAATTCTCCCGAATGCTCCTCCTCCACCTCCTGCTCCTCCTCCTCCTCCTCCTCCTTCTCCTCCTCTTCCCCTTCGTAGTATAGTATTATTCGTCGTATTAGTATGCTTATTCATATTAGTTGTAATTTGCGTATTAGTGTTCGTAGTAACAGTATTGTTTTCTGGTTACCAATGGATAAGAACAAGAATACTAATAACGTGTTATCATTACGTTAATAATATGTAGTATCCCTGTTATGATTACCATTGTTTTGCTTATAACTATCATTCATTTGTTGAATGATGGTCATCTTTCGTATGACTAGTAAAACTAGTTGTCCTCTTCCTCCTCCTCCTCATCATCATCAGCATCATCATCATCTCATCATCATCATCATCATCATCAGCAGCATCATCATCATCATCATCATCATCATCATCATCATAATCATCATCATCATCATCATCATCATCATCAACAACAGCATCGACATCATCATCATCATCAGCAGCATCATCAGCATCATCATCATCATCATCATCATCATCATCATCATCATCATCATTAGCATCATTATAATCAGCATCAGCATCATCATCATTAGCATCATTATAATCAGCATCAGCATCATCATCATCATCAGCAGCATCATCAGCATCATCATCATCAGCAGCATCATCATCGTCATCAGCATCAGCCGCAGCATTAGCATCAGCATCAGCATCAGCATCAGCATCATCATCAGCATCATCAGCATCACCAACAGCATCAGCATCAGCATTATCATCATCAGCATCATCAGTATAAGCATCATCATCATCATCAGGATCATCATCATCATCATCATCATCATCATCATCATCATCATCGTCATGATCAGTATGATCATCATCATCATCATCATCATCATCATCATCATCATCATCATCGGCATCATCATCAGCATCATCATCAGCAGCATCATCAGCATCAGAATCCTTCCTCATCATCCTCAGCATCGTCATCCTCGTCTTCGTCCTCATCATCGTCATCATCATCATCAACATCATCGTCATAATCATCACAATCACCATCATCACCATCACCACCACCACCACCATCATCATTTACAAAATCATCATCTTCATCATCAGTTTCATCAGCATCGTTATTCCCCCTCCTGCTCCTCATGCTCCTCATGCTCATCCTGCTCCTCCTGCGCCTGCTCCTCCTCCTCCTCCTCCTCCTTCTCATCATCATCATCATCAGCATCATCGGCATCATCATCAGCATCATCATCAGCAGCATCATCAGCATCATAATCCTTCCTCATCATCATCAGCATCGTCATCCTCGTCATCGTCCTCATCATCGTCATCATCATCATCAACGTCATCGTCATAATCATCACAATCACCATCATCACCATCACCACCACCACCATCATCATTTACAATATCATCATCTTCATCATCAGTTTCATCAGCATCGTTATTCTCCCTCCTGCTCCTCATGCTCCTCATGCTCCTCCTGCTCCTCCTGCGCCTGTTCCTCCTCCTCCTCCTCCTTCTCATCATCATCATCATCATCATCATCATCAGCATCATCATCAGCAGCAGCATCATCAGCATCATCATCAGCAGCATCCTTCCTCATTCCTCGTTCCTCATTTCCCCTCCTCCTCCTCCTCCTTCTCCTCCTGGAGAACGGGGAATAGCATTCACCGCAACCCAGTAGGAATGTTATACCCTTTTCCTTCAGCTCCTCCTACGCCCACCGACATAACGACAAGGTCTAAAGACTTGAAACGGGATGGAAAACAAGCGCCTCTCAGGAGTCCCAATAAGCCTTCCGACATTGACGGCACTTGATAGCCCGCTTCGTGCTGGTGAGACTCCGAAGCATAGCACAATCTCGACAGGGTGGGGCACGCTCGGAGACAGGAGAAGACTCAGCAGGCTCACGTTCAGGACGTGATTCATGATCAAGCCGATCACGACGACGCACAAAAGCTTGAGAACGCACTTGAACTTGCAACACCCACAACGCAAAGAGGCGCCTCCAGGCCTCAAGGTGCGGCTGCTCCGAAGAGGCCATGATCGCCCATGCTCTGATGAAGAACGACATGCTCTTGATCACAGGCCCGAGACAGACGAATGTTTAATCCTGAGCCGCTTCGCCAAGTGCGGGCCGTGCTACAGGGTAAAAGGCTTCACCGCACACAGCTTCTTCACAGAGCACATCATCAAGAACCTCATCATCAGGGGGTCTTCATAATGATCGGCATCACCTCGGAACGGAAGTCGGCACGAACATGTTGCTCAGGACGGCGGGCTACATCATCAGGACAAACAGCTTCGACACGAACGTAATCATCTCGAACCTGATGTTCACAAATATATTCGCCGCCCAAATCTGGATCCCGTTCTCCGTCAAGCACCCGATCCCCAACTTGTGCACGTCGGTCCACTTCACCACGAAATGGCCGCGCATCGTGGCGAAACTCCTCCGCGTGCGACTACGCCCCATAGAGCTGGAACCTGAAGCTCTCCAGCACCTCTCCCGTGATCGCAGGCCTCGCAGCAAAGCCGTGCAGGCGACGACCATCACGAGGAGGAGCGTGCCGCCCCCAAAGTGCCGTGCCCGCAGGACTCCTCCGCCTCCGCGACCACTCGGGGATGGACAGAACCCCCTTCAGTAAAACGTGGTTTACATATTAGTGAAAACGCCCTCGGGACCAAACCTCGCGGGCGCAAGCCTGGAAGATGACGGCCGCGGCGCCCTCTCGAGAACCGAAAACGGACAACTCACGAATCGACGTGTCAGGGTGGGGATCCTGTCCACCCCTCGAACCACCTGCACGGGAAGCTGGAGGAGCTCTGCCGCGCCAATCGCCTCGCCCGCGTCGCCAAACTCCCGGTGGGGGCGGCCAGCGCCGCGCACGCGGCCTTGGTGCGCACCGCCCGCCCGCGCGGGCGCGCGACGCGAGGGCCTCCCGTGATCCGGCTCGCTTGAGCCAAGATGGATACAGGGGGAGGAGGAAGAGGAGGAGGAGGAGGAGGAGGAGGAAAAGGACGGGGGAAAGGAGGAGGAGGAGGAGGAGGAGGGAGGAGGGAAAGGACGGGAGAAAGGAGGAGGAGGAGGAGGAGGAGGAGACCGACAAGGAGGAGGAGGAGGAGGAGGAGGAGGAGGAGGAGACGGTTGGCCCCCATGGCGCGCGCCTCCGCGCGCGCTGCCAGCGCGCCCGCGCCGCACCGAGGCTGAGCGCGAGTGCCGCGCGAGCACCGCGGGGCGGCGGCGCAGCGGCGGGTGCCCGCAGCGCCTTTCCGGCGGGCGGGCCCGCAGCAGCAGCAGCAGCAACAGCAGAAGGCACCAGCAGCAGCGCCAGCAGCACCAGCACCGGCGCGGGCACCAGAAGCAACAGCACCCGCACAGTGTGCCCCGCCAGGATGTGGGCTCTCGGCTGGTCTCACCCGCCACCCCTGTCTGGATACCCACTTTTGGGCCCCACACTGCCCCCCCACCACCAACACTACCACCTGGTCGACGGCGGAACCGAACGGATTCAAAACACACTCGAGCTCACACACGTCCTAAGGACCCTCCGGCTGGCGAGGGAGGACGGCCCCCCTCTGTGGCTATTGCCCAGCGCAGAGGAAGCTCGGGCCCAACATGCTCGCGTCGTGAGGCAAAAAAATGTGTCCGTCATCGGCTGGGCAGAACAACTCCGCTGGCGAAGAGCTACTTGAACGGGGGTGCCGTTGTAGCGAACTGTGTCGCGAAGCAAGATGCACGATGGGAGGTCTGTGGCCATGCTCGCGGCCTCCGGGCGCCTTCGACCAGCCTCGGAACCGCTTCGACACAAAATGACAACGTCGCGTGCCTGAGCCGCCTTCCGCTCCGCCGCGCACGGGCGGCGGCGCGGTTAGCGATCCGCCCCCGTGTCGTCGTCGACGTCGCCGCCTTCGTCGTCGTAGTCGTCGTCGCCGTCGTCGCCGTCGTCGTCGCCGTCGCCGCCGCCGCCACCGCCGCCGTCGTCATCGTCGTCGTCGTCGCCGCCGCCGTCGTCGTCGTCGCCGTCGTCGTCGCCGCCGCCGTCGTCGTCGTCGCCGTCGTCGTCGTCGTCGCCGCCGTCGCCGTCGTCGTCGTCGTCGTCGTCCCCGTTCAGGGTCGGCGGCACCGGCCGCAAAGCCTTCGCCATCAGGGCGTCGCGCGTTTGCGCCGCCTCCCGCTCCGCCACGCACGCGCGCCGGTGCGGTGGAGCGCTCCGCCCCCGACCGCCTCCCGCTCGCCCGGGCCCCGCGCCCAGTCTTCGGCGCTCGGGCCGCGCCCTGTCGCGGGCGGCGCTGCGCGCCGCGGCACGCTCGGGCGACCGCCCGCCTCCGCAAGACGAAGCCAGGACGAGGGTACAAACGGGTGAGAAGAAATCGAGAATCTCAGAGAACCACGGTTCTCGCGGATGTCTCGGGCACCGCGGCCTTCTCAGAGCGTTCCGGAACGTTCGCAGAGGGTTCTAGAACGCTCCGGAACGGATTCATCCTCGTCCCAGCCCCGTCCGACTCTGCGCCTCCTGTGCGGTCCCGGGGGTTCCCTCCGACTGGCGCTGGTCGAGCACGGCAGCCAGGCGAGCAGGCGCCGCCGCGTCGTGCTGCTGGTGCGCTCTGGGGAGGCTGGGCCAAGGCCGCGGCGAAGCCGCGTCCGAGGCGCGCCAGGTCGAAGGCTGAGCTCCTCCTCACCCAGGGAGCTCATCTCCGCAGGACGACCGACGACTGGCCCGACGACCGTCCTTTTGGCTCATGCCTCAAAGAATCACGCGGGTCCCAGGAGGTGGTGTCCACCAGAGGGGGGAAGAGCTGGTGAACCTGCTGCGGCAGATGCTGATGACGTACTAGCACGAATACATGATGGAGCACTGAAAACACTGAATGGTTATGAGAGGGAAAGCCCAAACTGCTCATAACCATGCGAATGACCTGTCTGCTACAAACACATGTGTGCCAGCGTGGCGCCAAACAGATTGCACCGTGAATGTGCAAGTTAAGTGGTGCAAACTACGCGGTGCAACCTACGTGGTGCAAGCTACGTGACAAGTGGTGCAAGCTATGTGGTGCATGCTGCGTGGTGCACGCCATGTGGTGTAAGCTATCAATGTCGCGCAGGGGCAAGCTATGCGATGCAAGCTATGTGGGTAGGCTTGCTGCTCCCTGCTCCTGCTCCAGGCTCCAGTCTCCGATGTTACAATTCTGTGTTGTGCTTCCTACTGTGGATTGATAAAGTCCGTCGGCGCGAGGGGGGGGCCGAAAAGGGCCCTGGTTGCCTTCACCTGGGGGGGGGTCTCAGAATTTCTGGGGGTCCTCGGACACCTAAAAATATATCACACTCGCGCACACGACGCCATACTCCCTCGTAAATTACGTTGTGCTCGCGCCCCCGAGGACATAATCCTTAGCAAATGAATCGAGATTCGCGCCCCGAAGCTATAAACCCTCGCAAGGTCCGCTATGCTCGCGCTCTTGAAACCACAATTCCTTGCAAATTACCATGATCGCGTCTCCGAGGCAATACCATCTCATAAGTTACTCGCTGCGTCCCCGAAGCCACGATCCCTCGTAAAGAATGTTTCCTTCGCGACCCCGAAGTCATAAACCTTCCTAAAGTACTATTCTTTCGAAGCCACAATCCTTCATAAAAGGCCCCCAAAAGGGTACAAGAGGCCGCCGAGACGGCCCAAGAGTTATCCAACGCGCCCGAAATGGCCCCAAGACGGCCCGAGAGGCCCCCAAGAGCGTTCCAAGAGCACCCCCAAGAGGGGCCCAAGAGGTCCTTTATTTGCGATGTTCATTCGGTTGTTGATGGATTTGGGCACGTTTCGATCTCCAGTGGCCCCCGCTCGGAGTTCCGACGCTGCTTCACGACGGCGCCACAGCCTCACAACATAGTTTTTGCATACACCATTCTCCGAAAGAGGGGGCCGGCGGCAGGGGGCGAAGCCATTACGGATGCGCGCGTGTGTGAATAATATTAATAACAATATAACAAGAGTTGTAAAACAAAACAAAAAATGCAAAACTGCACTGGCGCTTCGCGCCATTCACATTGGAGCTTGAATTTTGGCATGCACGCGGAAGGGCAGGAAGGCAAAACAAACCTTAGCGACAGCTCCTTGTTGCCATGTTTCGACATCGTAATCAGAATAATGCTGTTCACCATCCATTCCCGCATGCTTCCTCGTTCTCTCCCGCATTTTCGCCCTACCCTGCGAAATGTTCCCCACCCTCCTCAATCATTTTTGCGGAGGCTGCTCCTTGGAAAGCCTACGCGGGAGCCTCACGAAATGTTGTAAGTGTTTCTTGGAGCCTTCTGGAGGCCTCCTGGGCGCCTTCTGGGAGCCTCTTGGGGATTCCTCGGATCACCTTGCGTCCAAAGGCGTTCATCCTGAACGACCGGGTCACACTTTGGAATGCTTCGGGGGGCGTCATGAGTCTTGGGACCATCATGGGGCCCTGTTGGGCCGTCTTGGGGTTCTCTTGGCCTACTTGGAAACCATGGGCGATTTTCGGGCCACCTGGGCGGTCACGGACGCCCGCAAACCGAAGAACAGAGTACTCCCCAAATCATGCAAAACCCTAAGAAAACAATGTTTCCTTGCGTTTCGAAAACCTTTGGGGGTCTTCTTTGGTTGTCTTCGGGCGCCTGGCGGGTGTCTCCTGACCGATTGGGGCCCGTCGGTGGTTCCAAGGAGTTCCAGAAAGCCTAGAGGGCCTTCTACAGGGGCGTCCAGGGAGCCCCTTGGCCACGGATCCGAAGGGTCCTGTTTTTTTCGGGGGAGATCCCATTCCCCGGTTTGCAAACGTAGACACACGGGAATATGGGGCGTGATCGGTGCAAGCTGTGTGGCGCACGCTGCGTACTAAATGGAAGCAACGTATGTGGCGCAAGATTCCTAATTTCACGCTGACCACACACCCACACAAGCATCCCACCTCAAACGCGAGAGGGCGCACGGTTCGTAGGCTCCCGCAGAAGCCCACCAACACAGCCCTTACTAGAGCCCATCAGGTCAGCCCCTGAGGAGCCAACTCTCGCCGATCAACTGGCTCTCTTGGCCGCACGGGCCAGGCGAGCCCACGATGCGATGTCCGCAGAACGGGCGCCCTTCGCGCCCCCCTCGGGCGACTCATTGCGAGGGACGACGCATGGGGGCAAACACTGACGAGGAGGAGGAGGAGGAGGAGGAAGAGGAAGAGGAAGAGGAGGAGGAAAAGGAGGGGGAGGAGGAGGAGGAGGAGAGGGAAAAAGTGGACGAGGAGGACGAGGAAGAGGAAGAGGAAAAGGAAGAGAAGGAGGAGGAGGAGGAGGTAGAGGAAGAGGAAGAGGAGGAGGAAGAGGAGGAGGGGGAGGAGGAGGAGGAGGAGGAGGAGGAGGAGGAGGAGCAGGAGGAGCAGGAGGAGCAGGAGGAGCAGGAGGAGCAGGAGGAGGAAGAGTATGTGGCGCGAGCTGTGCGGCGCAAGCTATGCGGTGCAAGCTGCGCGGCCTTCCGGCGCACGAGGCGCCCACAGGGCGCATGAACGGGCGGGCACCGTGGGCGAAACACCTCGGCCAGCCCACCGAGAATGCACGCGGCGCCGAAGGGCGGGCGCCGGGCGAAGGCTCGGCTGGCCCTCGGCTGGCCCATCCACGTCCTCAGGGAACAGAAATCCTGCGAGGCGGCGATTCGTAATAGCAAAATGTTGAGAGAGAATGCTTACACAAAAGAGTTCCCCACTCCTGCGGGGCACACTTCAGGAAGCGATGAAAAATGCTCAAGAATCTTAACTTCGAAACTATGTTCACCAAGCACCGCATCAGCGGCACAGCCCAACCGCACTTCGAAATGTTATATATACAGCCCAAATCCAACTGATCGCCCATTTCGTACGACACCTCATGATAACTACCGACAGACCCTATCCGCTCGCCGTTGTAACTCATTCGTTCATGCATTCACTCATTCATGCCACCAGAAATGCGCGGCAATGCCGCGCGCCCCAAACACCCCGCGGCCCACCAACATGCGGCCCGCTCACACCTTGGAGGTGGGTGGAAAACCCCCACCAACCACGACTCCCAGAGGGGGAAGGCTCAAGCCTGGGAGGCTGAAGGGAGCTCACGGGAGACCAGCGTGACAGGAGGGGGCAGGAAGTGAGGCACGGCACAGGCGAGGGACCCCCAGCCGAGAAGGCCAGGCTGCTCGTCAGGAGACCTGCTCACCCAGGGGACGGGGCGGAATTCAGCTCCCCCGGGGCCCCGGAGCACCGCCCGACACCGAAGCACCCCTCCGGGGGCACTCTCCTCTCGTCGACGTAACTGCATCCAGCTGCAAATGACTCCCCTCCTTTCTCCTTTGATTCCCCTCTTCCTCACTCCGCTTCGGCTTCGTCAGGCCCGTTGGCCGTCCCGGCGCGCGCCCGGTTCGAATGGTCATGCCAGGAACCGCCGCGTGAACAAAACCCCCCGCAACGTCCTGATCATCAGCCCGCACGCACTAACCACCCCTGGGTGCAAGCACTGCTTGGGGGAAACAAGATCTGGACAAGCAGAGGGCGAACACGCACGCACACACACACACACACACACACCAAAAAACACACACACACACACACACACACACACACACGCACACACACACACACACACGCACACATACACACACACACACACACATACACACATTTGTAAGCCAGCGGCGCAGAGGGTCCTCAGGCGCGGGCAGCAGATGGAAGTGCTAACTACGATCGAACATTGTCGAAGGCACATTGTTCAAAGCGTGCGCACCGTCAATGCAGCGAAAGGTGGTGAGACGGAGGAGCTGTAATTAAAACACACGCACACACACACGCACGGTCACCTGTCAGGGGACCAGGTGGCCAAGACAGGTGACCGTCAGGAGGCCGAAGACGGACAAATGTGCCAGCGCTCGTGCAGGATGACACAGAACGCGATCGCAGAACAAAGGAGGAGGGCAAGACACGAGCGGGCAGGGCACGGACACAACTCGGGGCAGGCTCTGAGCTGGCGACTCCGGAGGATGCCACCGGCCATCCCAGAGCGCCCCGCAGGCGCTCCGAGGGGGGGCCCGAGTGCAAGATGGTCACATCCTTCCCTGACATCCGAGGTTGCGAAAAAATACAACGTCGCGAAAAACTCACGACCCCACTTCTCTGCGGCATCTTTCGAGCCGGATCGAGCCGTGATGGCCCCGCAGCACGGACCCCAGGCGAAGACGCATGCCTGGTGTGACTGCAACGCCCGGATCTCAGGGTCAGGCTGCCCGTCAACGTGCGCACTGGAGAAACCAAGAAGTACCGATACCGCTACTATCTGAACTCTCCCCAGGGTGCGTACTGACCAGAAGTTCGAGGCAAATCCAGCGGTGGCGACGAGGGCCCCCCAGGAGGCCCCCAAAAAGTGAAAAACGAGCGAAGCGTAGCGGTATGGTTACGTCTTCATCCTCTGACGCACGGACTCCCGGCCCCCAGCGGGCCTCCCAGCTGGTCGCCCCAGCGGGCGTCGCCGCATCCCGAGGCGCCTCCGGCCCGCGGCCACGCCATGCGCCCGCAGACCAGGGCCGGGCGGCCGCGAGGCTCGAGGCCTCACGGGGCCACCGGCGCGGAGCGACGGGGAAGGGGGCTCTCCTTTCAGGCCGCAGCGGCAGGGAGGAGGAGGAGGAGGAGGAGGAGGAGGAGGAGGAGGAAGAGGAGGAGGAGGAGGAGGAGGAGGAGGAGGAGCCAGAGGAGAACGAGGAGGGGAGGGGAGGGAGGGGGCAAGGGAAGGGAGGATGGGGTTTAGAAAGGGAGGGCACGTCGGACAGACGGAGGGCAGGGAGGGGAGGGGAGGAGCGCAGGGAAGGGGAGGGACGGAGCGAGAGGGGGGAGGGGATGGGCGGAGAGAGGGAGGGACAGAGAGAGCCGAGTCGCCCCGCTTCGCTCTTGGGACCCCGAGCCCTCGAGCCTCCCAGACCATCATCTGCTGCTGCAGTTTCCTCGCCCTTCCACCCTCCTGCTGCCATTCCTCCTCCACCTCCACCTCCTCCCCTCCCCCCCCCTCTCCTTCTCCCCGCCCCGCCCTCCTCACCCCCCCCCCGTGGCCGTCTCCATCGCCCTCGTCTGCGTCGTCCTTGTCGTCCTCCGCCTCCTCCCCCTCCCCCTCCTCCTCCCCCCCGTGGCCGTCCTCGTCGCCCTCGTCGCCCTCGTCTGTCTACGTCCGCGCCCCACAGCAGCCTCGGCCGGGCGCGGCAGCGCGGCCACGGCCGCCATGGCCCCGCAGCCGCTCCCCGCCCCTCCTCTGCGCGCGCCCCGCTGCCGCGAAGGAGGGAGGGAGGGAGGACTCGACCGACTGCACGGATGCTCCCTCGCTCCTGAT
>CAUYUJ010005469.1:414345-454272 GCA_963575745.1 Prorocentrum cordatum | reverse complement strand
AGGAGAAAGGAGGAGAAGGAGGAGGAGGTGGAGAAGGAGGAGCAGGAGGAGGAGGAGGGAGGAGGAGGACGCGCAGCAGGGATGAGGATGAGGATGAGGACTAGGATGAGGATGAGGACGAGGACGAGGACGAGGACGAGGATGAGGATGAGGATGATGGTGAGGGTGAGGTGGAGGTGGAGGTGGAGGTGGAGGTGGAGGTGGAGGTGGAGGTGGAGGTGGAGGTGGAGGTGGAGGTGGAGGTGGAGGTGGAGGTGGAGGTGGAGTGGAGGTGGAGGTGGAGGTGGAGGTGGATGTGGAGGGGAGGTGATGGTGATGGTGATTGGTGATGGTGATGGTGATGGTTGATGGATGGTGATGTTGATGGGTGAGGTGATGGGGATGGTGAATGGTGATGGTGATGTTGATGTCGCTGGTGATGGTGATGGTGATGGTGATGTTATGGTGATGTGATGGTTGATGGGATGATGATGGTAATGGTGATGATGATGGTGATGGTGATGGTGATGTGATGGCGATGTGATGGTGGATGGTGATGGTGATGGTGATGGTGATGGTGATGATGGGATGTGATGGATGGTGATGGTGATGGTGATGGTGATGGGGATGGTGATGGTGATGGTGATGGTGATGGTGATGGTGATGGTGATGGTGATGGTGATGGTGGTGATGGTGATGGTGATGGTGATGGTGATGGTGATGGTGATGGTGATGGTGATGGTTATGGTAATGATGGTGATGGTGATGATGATGATGATGTTGATGATGATGATGATGATGATGATGATGATGATGATGCTGATGATGCGGATGATGATGATGATGATGACGATGGTGATGATCATGATGATGATGACGATGATGCTGATGACGACGATGATGATGATGATGATGATGACGAAGGCGATGACGATGCTGATGATGCTGATGATGCTGATGTTGGTGATGATGATGATGACGATGATGATGATGATGATGATGATGATGATGATGATGAGGATGAGGATGAGGATGAGGATGAGGATGACGATGATGGTGATGGTGGTGGCAGTGATGATGATGAGAAGGAGGAGGATGAGGAGGAAGAGGAGGAGCAGGAGGAGGAGGAAGAGGAGGAGGAACGGGGGTGAGGAGGATGGCGGACAGAAAGAGAAGCACGGACGATGAGAACATGAGGACCAGAGTACACCCAAGACGCATCAACGATGCTGCAGTGCACCATCCCGTCCCAAGTCACCTCTTGATGAATCCCTACCAGTGCTCTGCTCACTGCGGGAAGCGCCCCGCCTTGAGACGAGCGCGCCCTGGGCGCGCAATTCGGGCGGGAACTCCACTTGGGAAGCCGCCATGCATCATCCGAGGCAGAGGTGAGGGGGCCGCCGCAGGGGGAGGGTGGGGGGGAGGTTGGGGGGAGGAGGAGCGTGGGCTCAATTTTACGCGTGGCCTCGTCGGTCCCTGAGAGCCCCACGAGGGGGCGGAGGAGGAGGAGGACGAGGAGGGGGTGGAGGAGGAGCAGGAGGAGTGCGACAAGGCGGGGCTTCAAACTCAAGGAAACGCCCAGGAACAGCCCCGCGTCAAAAAGAAGCTGCCCTGCATCCGTGCAGCCGCTGCACAGTGAGCAACCTGTGGCCGTACAAGGGCCGACGTCTCGCGCGAGAGCCCCGCTTTGAAAAGGAACCGCCCTGCACGCGCGCAGCTGCTGACCACTTCTTCCCTTCGTGGTGAAGAAATCTCCAGCAATAGAACCTGAGTGCGAGGCGGGGATTTACTCATATCCACCGCCTGGGAACCGCCGTCCTGGTGCCCCCGCGGGCGGTGGATAAGGATCTAGTTCGGCCCCGGGGGGGCCCGAATGCGTCCATATCCACCGCCTGCCCAGGCTCCGAAAACTGACCCTCCAGGCGGTGGGCATGTATAAATTCCCGCCTCAGACTTAGCTTGAAAACATTCCAGCTTCCATCCGTGAAACCGTTGAAGCTCTGAAGACGTACGCGCGTGCCGCTCGGGCGACATTAAGCTTTGGAGAGCAACTGGCCCTCCATCCTCAAAATTGCTGGAAATATGTAAGACGACAGCGCGTGGCGCTATGCTCAAAACCAACAGCCCTCCATGCGTGAAGAAGCTTGTAAGACGGATGTGCGCGGCGCCAAGTCGAGAGCCACATGCTCCAAACATTCGGTCCTCCATTGTTGGGACGACGGATACTCGCGGCACTAAGGTGAGAGCCACGGCGAAAGCGATCGTTGGAAGTGATATGTTTCGGGAACAATAAGACGCAAGGAAGTCGCAAGCGAAATCTCGAAAAAAACGCAGCTAAACTGCGATTCCTGAGCGTCGATGGCGCGGCGTTTGAATTAATTGCGAGAAAATCGAATGGGAGAGCACGATTCTTGCATTGTGAGGGGTTCCCGCGCGGGAGCGCGATTTTGGAATAAATTGTGAAGAGATATCAGGCGGGAGCCTTTGTTGTTGTTGTTGTGAATCGGGGGCCAAGGGCGCAGTTTGGTGACCACATACTGTCCCTGCTGAAAAGCAAGGTGGGAGCCCTGGGAGGAGCAGTCTCATTGAAAAACACTATGTGAGCCGGCGGGGGGATCAGCAAAAAACATGTCTCAGGAATGAAACGACAACAACAACAACAACAACAACAATCATTTAAGACTGGGGACACTCCGTTCTCACCAGTGCCAGGGTTTTCATAGGAGGCGGGCAATACCCCCACTTTGTGGGGGGGCCGGTTCAAGCTCTACCAAATTTCCATACGACTCTTCGCCACCACCCACACCCAGCTTCCCGCCCTATGACGTTCGGACACTTCACTTCGTGGCATGCGGACGACCGTGGCTACTATTCAGGGCCCCGCGGCCGACGACGACGGCGTGCGCGCGCGAAGAAAAAACGAATGTGTCCAATATGGTATTATTTGACAGGGATGATGGCCCTGACATGCGCGCAACCGTGGTTGCAGAAGTTCGAAGCACGTGAAAAAGTTGCTCGCAAGAGCCCGTTTGACAGAAATGTTGAAAAAATATTGGGTTTCCTCAGAAATCCGCAAGAGCGCGCAAGATGAATTTTTGAAACTTTTTTTTGAAAAACCATTGGGTTTTTCATGTTTTTATGTTAAAATCGCTACGAAAACTAAGGTTTTGGAAGGATTTCATCTTGCGCGCGCGAGTGTGCACTTCGTGTCATTTTTTTTCAAAGGATTCTTGAAGTTTGGTTATGTTAGAACAAGAAATTTCATTTTATAGTGTTTTTTGCAAGGGAAAGCGGGCGTCAACAAAACAACCGGATCTGGATGACATCGTTTTACCTGAGACTTCCTCACGAAAATGATGAAAATGTGGCTGCGGCCTAGGCGCGGGGGGGGGGCGTGCACCAGGGGGCCCAACAATAATTATTCTTTAGAATTAATAATGTTCAACCAACAACAACAACAACAACAACAACAACAACAACAGACGACGACGACGACAACAACAACAATCATTTTAAGACTGTTCGCCCTTACCTGTTCGAGTGTCCAATAACGCGTATTTCCCGAACCCTCGATACCCGCCCTCTTCGTTTTCGATCGAATCCCTTTTGGGGGGTAGACCTTTCTTCCCTGCAGGCCGGGCCCCGGCAATTGGCGGGGCGGCCGCGGACCGTCGGCCTGGCCAGCGGCAACGCTGATCGGCGGGGCGGCCGCGGACCGTCGACCCGACCCCAAGAAGGACGGACAGTGGACCGACCACGACGACGACGACGACGACGACGACGACGACGACGACGACGACGACGACGGCGACGACGACGACGACGACGACGACGACGACGACGACGACGACGACGACGACGACGGCGACGACGACGACGAGCGAAAGCGAGAGCGAGAGAGAACGACATCAGGGCCACAAGGACACGAAGTAGGCCACGAAGGGCGACAGCGGGGACACGAAGGGCACGCACACGGGACCACAACGGGTGCGAACGAGCGGGGGCCACGAAGGGCATACGTATACTGGGCCGCGGAGGGCAAGGACGGGGCCACTGAGGGCAGCAACGGGGCCACGAAGGGCAGCGACGGGGCCACGAAGGGCGACAGCGGGGCCACGAAGGGCAGGAAGGGGGCCACGAAGGGCTACAACGGGGCCACGAAGGGCATGCGCATGGGGCCACGACGGGCGCGAACGATCGGGGGCCACGAAGGGCAGATCATGCGGGGCCACAGAAGGCAACGACGGGGCCACTGAAGGTAGCAACTGGGCCACGTAGGACAATGAAGGGGCCACAAACCGCGACAGCGGGGACACGAAGGGCATGCACATGGGACCACAACGGGCGCGAACGAACGGGGGCCACGAAGAGCATACGTATACTGGGCCGCGGAAGGGAAGGACGGGGCCACTGAGGGCAGCAACGGGGCCACGAAGGGCAGAGAGGGGGCCACAAACGGCGACAGCGGGGCCACGAAGGGCATGCATATGGGGCCACCACGGGCGCGAACGAGCGGGGGCCACGAAGGGCATACATATATGGGGCCACGAAAACCAGCGACGGGGCCACGAAGGGCAGCGCGGGGGCAGCGAAGGGCTGCAACGGGGCCACGAAGGGCTGCGACGGGGCCACGAAAGGCAACGAGGGGGCCACGAAGGGCTACAATGGGGCCGCGAAACAAAGCGAGGGGGCCACGAAGGGCTGCAACGGGGCCACGAAGGGAAGCGAGGAGGCCACGAGGGGCTGCAACGGGGCCGCGAAGGGCAGCGAGGGGGCCACGAAGGGCTGCAACGGGGCCACGAAACAAAGCGAGGGGGCCACGAAGCGCTGCAACGGGGCCACGAAGGGCAGCGAGATCCCGATTCTTAGGTAATCTGCGAGGGAGTCCTAAACGTGAGCGCGACTCCTGGGTGCCTGGGTGTCGGGAGCGCGGCGCTTGAATAAGTTGCAAGAATATATTCCGCGAGAACGCTATTCTTCAGTAGATTGCAAGCAAATCTCCAGCGAGAGCGCGAGTCCAGAGCGCCGGGAAAGCGATTCTTTCATAAATTGTAAGGAAGTCCCAAGCGAGAGCGCGTTTCCTGAATAAACTGCAAGGAAGTCTCGGGCGAGAGCGGGGGTCTTGGCTTAATCGTGAGAAGTCTCAGGCGCGAGCCGTTGCCGTTGTAACCCGGGGGCCAGCGACACAGTTCGACCCTCAAGACTTTCCCTGATATAGAACAGGGTGCGAGCCCCGGGAAGGGCACTTCAATCGAGAAATAGCAATGTGCACCGGACGGGGGGGGATCAACAATAATTATTCTTCAAAACTGACAGTTCAAAAACAACAACAACAACAACAACAACAACAACAGCAACAGCAACAGCAACAGCAACAGCAACAGCAACAACAACAACAATAACAACAACAACAACAACAACAACAACAACAACAACAACAACAACAACAATCATGTTAAGATTGTTCGCCCTTATCTGCTCGAATGTCCAATGACGCCTATTTCCCAAACCCTCGATACCCGCCCTCTTCGTCTTCGATCGAACCCCTTTTGCGGGGTATACCTTTCTTCCCTGCAGGCCGGGCCCCGGCAAGCGGCGGGGCGGCCGCGGACCGTCGGCCTGGCCAGCGGCAGCGCTGATCGGCGGGGCGGCCGCCGACCGTCGACCCGACCCCAAGAGGGACGGACAGGGGACCGACGACGACGACGACGACGACGACGACGACGTCGAAGACGACGGTGACGACGGCGACGACGAGCGAAAGCGAGAGCGAGAGAGAACGACAGCAGGGCCACGAAGGGTACCAAGTAGGCCACGAAGGGCGACACCGGGGACACGAGGGGAATGCGTATGGGACCACGAAGAGTGCGAACGAGCGGGGGCCACGAAGTGCAGATAATGCGGGGCCACTGAAGGCAACTACGGGGCCACTGAGGGTAGCAACTGGGCCACGTAGGACAATGAGGGGGACACAATTTGCGACAGCGGGGCCACGAAGGGCATGCAGATGGGGCCACAACGGGCGCGACTCCTGGGTGCCTGGGTGTCGGGAGCGCGGCGCTTGGGCAAATTGCAAGAAATTCCAACGCAAGGCTATATTCTTCAGCAAGTCGAAAGCAAGTCTCCAGCGAGAGCGCGACTCCAGAGCTCCTGGAGAGCGATTCCTGAATAAATTGTGAGGAAGTCCCCAGCGAGAGCGCGATTCCTGAATAAAATGCGAAGAAGTCTCGGGCGGGAGCGGGGGTCCTGCCTAAATTGTAAGGAAGTCTCAGGCGGGAACCGTTGTTGTTGTAACCCGGGGGCCAGGGGGCAAGTTTGAGCAGGGAGACGTCCCCTGTCAAAAAACAGGATGCGCGCGTCGCGGGGCACACTTTGATTGAAAAAACTGTATGCACCCGCGGGGGGGATCAACAATAATTATTCTTCAGAAGTGAAAACTCAACAACAACAACAACAACAACAACAACAACAACAACAACAACAACAACAACAACAACAACAACAACAACAACACCAACAACAACAACAAGAAAAGAAGAATAATAAGAACACCCACAACAATCAGTTTAGCACTGACCGCTCTTATCTGCTCGCGTGTCATTCAATATGCATATCCCAAACCGTGGATACCCGCCCTCTTCGTCTTCGATCGCACCCTTTTTGGGGGGGTATATTCATTCCCTGCCACGCGTGGTCGGCGAAGACCTTGAATACGAAGGGTAACAGATAACCGAGGAGAATGAGGACGAAGGGATCGGAGGGAGGGGACGGGCAAGAAGGAGAGAGGACGATGATTTGCGCTGTGAGTGGCGATTCAGCTTGCGCCATGGCTTGCGCCAGCCACTCCAACATAGGTTAACAATAAGTTTCGCCATGGGTCGCGCCATAAACAACGCCGCGTACCACCCCCATGAAAGAACATATCTTGGATACCCCCACGGGGGGAAGTACAGCTGCGAACTGGTGTCAGAAACAAATTTCGTGGAACCCTGAAATTAGGCGGGATGTCGGGACAGTGGGGCGGAATGAAAATGGGAACTGCAGAGGTGTCGAAAGGAACGCGGAAACCCCAAGTGAGAGGGCGATTCTTCAATAAATTGTGAGGAAGTATCAAGCGGGAGCCGCGATCTGGTGGTAAATTGCAAGGAGGTCCCAAGCGAGGGCGCGATTCTTCAATGAATTGTGAGGAATTATCAGGCCGGAGCCGTTGTTGTTGTAAACCGGGGGCCAACGACACAGTTTGACCTTCAAGCTTTTCCCTGATAAAAAACTGGGTGCGAGCCCCGGGAAAGGCACTTCAATCGAAAAAAAACATGTGCACCGGACGGGGGGGATCAACAATAATTATTCTTCAGAAATGAGAGCTCAACAACAACAACAACAACAACAACAACAACAATCATTTTAACACTGACCGCTCTTACTGGCACGCAAGTCCTGCATTTTGTATACCCTAACCATCGAGACCCGCCCACGTCGTATTCGATTGTACCCCGGTCACTGACTGAAGTGCGAGGAACTCTCGAGCGAGAGCGCCGTTCCTGAGTTCCGGGCCTCTGTGGCCAAGGGCTCGGAACACCGATGGGCAAATATCGAACGGGAGCCCTTGTCGCCGTATCTGGGCCTCCACCAACTTGCCTGAATTACGAGAAAATCTCGAGCGAGAGTGCCGTTCCTGAGTTCGGGGGCCTTCCTGGTCAGGTGCTCTCGGAGTGAACCGTGAGGAAGTATCGAACAGGGGCCCTTGTCGTCGTGGCTGGGCCTCCGCCAACTTGACTGAATTACGAGAAAATCTCCAGCGAGAGCGCCGCTCCTGAGTTCGAGGGCCTCTCTGGCCAGGGTGTCTCGAAATAAATTGTGAGGAAGTCTCGAGCGGGAGCTTTCAGAGAAAATGTAGCTGGCGTCGAGGCGAGAGCGCACGGAACCGTTTCCGGAGATCAACAATAATTATGATTTAGAGATCAGTGTTCACCAACAACAGCAGCAACAACAACAATAAGGAGGGTACCCTCACGCGCGATGTTTCCACACGAAGCATGCGACCATCATGATAACCATCCCCATCATGGGGGATTATTGTTCTATAGCGGGGTCTGCCATTCCCATTCGCAGATATCCCGCCCAACGAGGTCTTGCAAACATCTCCTCCGAAGACTTCCAAATATCCCTCCTCGAAAACGCATGCCCGCGCCTTGCTGTGCCGATGCGAGACCGCCAGCGGAATCCCAGCGAAGGGTAAAACACAAGGAAGTATCGAGCGACAGGATTGCCTTGGTGGCGATGGGTGCTGTCGGCGGTGAGGCGAAGACCTGGCCCTGAATTGAAAGGGAGGAAGTCTCGAGCAGGGCCGCTGTTGTTACTGGGAGCGGCGTCAATGCTGAAGAGAGTAGGGCGCTAGTCCAGCGTAAAACAAAACGAAGTCTCGATCGGGAACGCTGGTTTGGATGGGACGGCGGTTGTCGGCGGCGAGGAGGAACACCGCCTTAAGTAAGAAGGGAGGAAGTATCGAGCGGGAGACGTGGTTTTGTCGGGACGGAGGCTGTCGGCGGCGAGGAACAACACCGTCCTGATGAAAAAGGGAGGAAGCCTCAAGCGGGAGCGTTGTTCTTGCTGGGAGCGGCGCCAACTCAAAAGAGAGTAGGGCGCCAGTCCAGCGTAAAACGGGAGGAAGTCTCGGGCGGGAGTGCTGGTTTTGTCTGGACGGCGGTTTTCGGCGGCGAGGAACAACACCGTCATGACGAACCAAGGAGGAAGCCTCGAGCGGGAGCGCTGCTGTTGTTGGGGGCGGCGCCGATGAGAGAAAAAGTAGCGCGCCAGTCCAAGGTAAAACGGGAGGGAGGAAGTCTCGAGCGGTAGCGCTGGTTTTGTTGGGACGGCGGCTTCGGCGGCGAGCAACAGCACCGCTCCTCAGTGAAGAAGGAAGAAGTCTCGAACGGGAGCGTTGTTACTGTTATTGGAAGGCAGGTTTTGGCGCCCCCCCAAACCGATCGAGCGTGAACCTCATTTTCAATGAAAACGTAGCCGGCGTCGAGGCGAGAGCGCCAAAGCGCCTGGGGGGTCCAACAATAAAAACTGTTTAGAAATTAACACTCAACAACCACAACATCATCAACAACAGCCAACAACAACAAAAAACAACAACAACAAAAACAACAACAACAACAACAACAACAACAACAACAACAACAACAACAACAACAACAACCACAACCACAACCACAACCACAACGACGACGACGACGACGACGACGACGACGACAACGACAACAACAACAACACCAACAACAACAACAATAATTTTAAGACTGTTCGCCCTTATATGCTCGAGTGTCCACTAACGCGTATTTCCCAAACCATCGAAACCCGCCCTCTTCGTCTTAGATCGAACCCCTCTTGGGGGGTGTACCTTTCTTCCCTGCAGGCCGGGCCCCGGCAAGCGGCGGGGCGGCCGCGGACCGTCGGCCTGGCCAGCGGCAGCGCTGATCGGCGGGGCGGCCGCGGACCGTCGACCCGACCCCAAGAGGGACGGACAGGGGACCGACCACGACGACGACGACGACGACGACGACGACGACGACGGCGAAGACGACGACGCGGCGACGACGAGCGAAAGCGAGAGCGAGAGAGAACGACAGCAGGGCCACGAAGGGCACGAAGTAGGCCACGAAGGGCGACAGCGGGACACGAAGGGAATGCGTATGGGGCCACGATAAGCGCGAACGAGCGGGGGCCACGAAGGGCAGATAATGCGGGGCCACAGAAGGCAACTATGGGGCCACAGAGGGTAGCAACTGGGCCACGTAGGACAGTGAGGGGGACACAAATGGCGACAACGGGGCCACGAAGGGCATGCACATGGGGCCACAATGGGCGCGACTCCTGGGTGCCTGGGTGTCGGGAGCGCGGCGCTTGGGCAAATTGCAAGAAATTCCAACGCAAGGCCATTACTCAGTAAGCTGCAAGCAAGTCTCCAGCGAGAGCGCGACTCCAGAGCTCCGGGAGAGCGATTCCTGAATAAATTGTAACCCAAGCGAGAGCGCGATTCCGAGGAAGTATCGAGCGGGAGCCACTGTCGTCGTAGTTGGGCCTCCACCAACTTGACTGAAGTGCGAGAAAATCTCAAGCGAGAGCGCCGTTCCTGAGTTCGGGGGCCGTCCTGGCCAGGAGCTCTCGGAGCAAATCGTGAGGAAGTATCGAGCTGGAGCCCTTGCCGTCGTGGCTGGGCCTCCGCCAACTTGACTGAATTGCGAGAAACTCTCGAGCGAGAGCGCCGCTCCTGAGTTCGGGGGCCTCTCTGGCCAGAGTGTCTCGGAGTAAATTGTGAGGAAGTATCGAGCGGGAGCCGTTGTCGTCGTAGCCGGACCCGGCCCACATTTAGGCTCAAGCCAACGCTCGCGCGGGAGCAACAACAGCAACAGCAACAGCAACAGCAACAGCAACAGCGACAACAACAACAACAACAACAACAACAACAACAACAACAACAACAACAACAACAACAACGACAACTACAACAAGAGCAGCAGACACAACAACAACAAAGACAACGACAACGACAACGACAACGACAACGACAACGACAACGACAACGACAACGACAACGACAACGACAACAACAACAACAACAACAACATCAACAGCAACTACAACAACAGCAGCAGAAGCAACAACAACAACACCAACAACAACAGCAACAACAACAACACCAACAACAGCAGCAACAGTAGTATTCAAAAGCAACATCATCATCAACAACAAGCAAACATCAAAAATGACACAAGCTCGTCAACTCCTCTGGTGACGCATACGAACAGTTGGCTTCCTCCAGAGCACTCACTTCATTTGCGTGCTCTTTTCGCCCTGGGGGCCCGCCGCAACTGCCGCGCAGTGGGCTCGACTGATGCAGATATACAGCAGAGGGGAGAATAAGAGCGAGAGAGAGAGAACAAAAAAGAAGAGTGGGAGAGAAAGAGAGAGAGAGAGAGAGATACAGAGAGAGAGAGATAAGAGGGTCCCGTAGCTTCGCCAGCCACTGCGCCAAGGAGTCCCGTGCCTTCCACTGCCGGGCGATGTCCTCCTCAACCGTCGTGGCGAAGGCATTGGCACTGGCAGTGGCCTAGCCGCGGCACGAACGCAGTGTAAAACCGTAGAAGACCAGAGCAGAGAGATGAATACGAGGATGGGGAAGTCAACACGCAGTACAGTCTGCAATGCGAGTGTGAAAAAGAGGACCGCGCAGGGGGGAAAGAGAGAACGAGAGAGGGAAAGGAGGGGACGGACAGGAGGCAAGGAGAACGAACCTTACCAATACCACCACCACCCCGGGGGGGGGGCCAGGCTTGATGAACATGTGGGACTCGCGCCAAGATCCCCCGGAGAAGCAGCAAATCTCACCAGCCCTCTGGGCGTGGGTGGTTTTGCAAGTTAGCTCTTACATCTTTTCATGTTGGTTTTCCTCTTCGGGCAAGGAAGGGTGTATCACTGCTCCCTATGAATAGATACCCCCTCCCCCACACGGCTGGCAGCCAACCTCACTCTATGCCACCCCCCCACCACCCACCATCACTGTCAAAAACCATACGACATTTACGTTACCTCCAAATCTGGAGGCATGCGCGGGCGTCCCCCGACCACTCTTCATGTCTTCGGCAGGGACGGCGGGGGGGTCTCATATTGCTGGCTGCGCGCAAGCCAGCCATCACTTCCAAAAAACCATACAACATACACTCTGCCTAAAAATCTGGCGCATGCGCGGCTTTGCGTTGGTGTTTCATCAGGGCGGCGGGGGTGCCCTCATATTGCTTGCTGCGCACAGGCCAACCATCCCTGACAAAAAAATCCACAGTACACTTTGCCTCCAAATCTGCAGGAATGCGCGGGCGCCCCGCGACCACCTTGCGTTGGTTGGTGACTGGTGTACTCGGGTGCTACTTCTGTGCCGGGATGGCGGGCTGGAGTAAGAAAGACGGCTTGTGTCTTGTGGGCAGGAGGTGTCTTGCCCTCCCCCCAGACCCTACCCCTGGGTCTGGAAACCTCCCCCTCACGGAGGATTAGAGCGTCCAAGGTGACCCAAGATGGCTCCAAGATGGCCCCCGACAGCTGAAGATGGCATCCAAGATGACGCGATATAGCCCAAGATTGTTCAAGATAGCCTCCCACATGCCTCAAAGAGGCCCCAAGGCCGCCCCAAGATGGCTCCAAGTGGCCACGGAGCCTCCCAAGGGCGCCCCCGAGAGGCTCAAATCCTACAAGGTCGAAGGAAATCAATGATTGGTGCCTTCTCTCCTATCGGCTTCCGATGGGCTTCTGAGGCCTCAAGATGGCTCCGAGATGGCCCAAGAGAGCCCGAGAGCGTCGCGAGAGCGCCCCAGGATGGCTGCAAGAGGCGACATTTCAGGCTCCCACATGGGGACTGACATGAACCCCCCTCTTCTTTCACCCATGGCCTGCAGGATGGCCCCAACAGGGCCCCAAATTCCACCAAGAGGGCCCCAAGAGACCTCCAACAAGGCTCCAGGAGGCTTTACGAGAGCCCCAGGAGGCCCCCGAAATGGCCCCAAGTGGGCTCCAGCCAGCTGCCGAGAGGCTCTTGTGGCGAAAAATCGGAGACGGCATCTACGGCCGCCTCCTGGGCCTGCTCAGGCCGATGTCGACCTTCGGCTTGACAGCTGTCCCCCATCGCTGCTACAAGGTTTGCTCCTGCACTTCCCCGATCAAGGCATTTCGCCTAGGCATCGTATCCGAATGGACCAGTTGGAATACCTTTTTTGGTCGGCGGCCGCGCGACAACGGTCTGGCGGCGAGAGGCAAAGTCCGGGGCGTGCGGCACGATGCGAATTTGGGAACACACTGGTTGG
Source organism: Prorocentrum cordatum (assembly GCA_963575745.1). NCBI lineage: Eukaryota > Dinophyceae > Prorocentrales > Prorocentraceae > Prorocentrum > Prorocentrum cordatum. Next base: position 441,436 of record CAUYUJ010005469.1, on the reverse strand, counting down.
AATACGCGAAGAGTCCAAAATCAAACAGCACACCCATACACACACGAATGATAAGAATAATAATAATAAAATGATAATGATAATAAAAACAATTATCCCGGCAAAGCAACCTAACAGCCATGTGTAGGAGCATATCTGGAAGCATTCCCCTTAAGATTCGGATGAGAATCCAGTTGTAGAATTCTGCTGTTCTCGCAGTCGTTGTCGCATTCGCGAGGACAGTCGCAGTGGCAACGGCAGTCGCAGTCACAGCCTCAGCCTCAGCCTGCCTCAGCCTCAGCCTCCGCCTGCCTCAGCCTCAGCCTCAGCCTGCTTTAGCCTCAGCATCAGTCTGCCTTCGGCCTCGGCCTCAGCCTCAGCCTGCCTCAGCCTCAGCCTGCATCGGCCTCAGCCTCAGCCTCAGCCTGCCTCAGCATCAGCCTGCCTCAGCCTCAGCCTCAGCCTCAGCCTGCCTCTGCCTCAGCCTCAGCCTGCTTCAGCCTCAGCCTCAGTCCGCCGTCGGCCTCGGCCTCAGCCTCAGCCTGCCTCAGCCTCAGCCTGCATCAGCATCAGCCTCAGCACGAAGCGACCCAGCTAGAAGGACAAAGCGCTGAATGTACACCGATGTGTTCGACGACTGCGTATGTAATGATGTGACGATATACAGACTGAGCCCTTCGTGAATGTCTACATGTTTTTCTGACGCCTACAAACGGCGCTGACGTGTGTGAGAAAATTGTCCGCGCAGCAAAAGCCGGCGAAGCGTGCGGGAGCTCGCATGCTGAGACAGACTACGTCTGCAGACCGCCAGCTGCAAAAAGTTGCGAGCGGCTCTTGGAAAATGTTTACGGAACGGAGCTACGGTGTCTGAAAACATTGGCATCGAAGGGAAGAGCCTCGGAGCCCTGCAACCTGAGAAACACCGCAGGAACTCGCATACTGAAAAGGAATGCATTGCAAACCGCACGCTGCGAACCCTGCAGGCTGAGAAGCACCGCAGGATGTCGCATGCTGAAAAGCACTTGTACTGCAGAGCGCTAGCACTCCATCTCGGGCTCGGACCCCCACGTCCTGATCCAGAACGTGTCCGGCCACGGCCTGAAAATGCCGTTCCAACTCCCGAGGATCAGCTGGCACTCCGGCTCTGGGACACTCCAGTACGTCTTGAGCACCTTGAGCCAGGCCCCATCTCGGGATCCCCACAGCCCGCTGTACTTGACCGAGACCGTGCCGAACTCATAACAATTGACCTCCGAAGGACCTGCGAGTGCAGGCTGAGAAACACCACGCGATTGCAGGGCACGGCATTGCGTGTCACATGAGTGCAGGCTGAGAAGCACCACATCTCGTTTGCCAGAGATCACACCCAGGTTATTTGATCCCGCAACACCAGCCACGGCGTAGCTGCCACAGGGGCCGCAGATAGCAACGGTTCGGTCACCCAATTGGCGTTCCGGTGAGTCACAATTCGCGTGTGGCTCCACGAGCCTGTGTAGCGCGATTTGCGGGGCACCAGTGTGCTGCACGTGTTGCTGCCGTAGCAGAAGACGGCCTCTGGAGCCCAGTGCGGATTCCAGCGGACAGCGTAGACCCTGTGGACGCCATTGCGGATGACGTCGCGCGCACCTTCGATATGTGCCACCCATCGAAGCCAGTCAAATGCTGAGCCATCGGAGATGTCAACAGCACCTGGGGCAGTCTCGCCATGGTGGTAGTGCAACAGCGATTGGAGAGCGGCGCTGGCTTCGTCGCGGCCCACAATCTGGCGCGAGCAAGCTGCCTCTTGCAGGTGCTCCTGTGTGAAGAGCAGTGGGGCATCACCGCCAGTCTCGGCAGGCTGAGCAGCGCCACCGTCAGGCACGGCAGTCTGAGCAGCGCCGCCACGAGGAACATGAGGCTGAGCAGCGCCAGGCTCAGGGACGGCAGGCTGAGCAACGGCGCGTGGTGGACCGACATAGGTGGGCTCATCGGGTCGGCCGTTCTTATGGTAATGCAGGCGCATGGCTGAACCGTCTGCACGACGGAACTCGAAGAAGTGCCTGCCGTGGCCATCCGTGTTGGAGTAGTTAGGATCGCGCTCTGTCTCGATGATGCGAAAGAGAACCTGGGCGATGCCCTGCCCGATTATGCGCTCAGCGAAACCCGGAGCGGCAGACCGAAGCAGTTGCTTCCAGTCGTAGGACGGGTCGTTTGTTGCGTCTTTGAACGACAAGTTGTTGACAATGCACTCGGCGCGCAGCGCGCGCTGCCACTGGCAGGCGGTCTTGCCGCCCATCCCTGGTGTACGGCGGATGTCTTCGAGGTGAGCCTGCTCAAAGACCACGTCGACACCTGGCTGAGGAGTCGGTGCGGGCGGGTCCGGCAGAATCTCCCACGGGCCATCGCACGGGGCCGGGGGTGGCGGGGGCGATGCCTTGCCGCGTGCTGGCATTGTGACAAGGCAGGCTGAGGAGCACCGCCGCGGCTGGACGGCCAGGTGAAACACGAGCAAACATGGTTAAGGATGATGATGATGGTGTTGATAGGAAACCCGGTATCAGCGAGTTGATGTACAATGAGGTGTCCGCAAACGAGACACTGCTGTCAACGCTGTTATAACTAACCACAAACGAGACACTGCTATCAACGCTTGCACAATTAAAAAGAAACGCTGGCATTGACACTACTAGCAATACCAAAGTGGAGTTTAAACGCGGCACTGCCATCAACCGATTCAACTTCCAATGAAAGAAGATCACAAATGAGTTCACTCTGAAGTGACCCATGGGTATCAATGCGAGAAGTCTCTGCAAACTATTCACTCATGGCGACCGCCGCGCACACGCGTGTAGGAAATCGTTGATGATGATAGTGATAATGGAGTGGGGGACAGTAATGCAGATACACTGCTGTGCATTCACTTGCTGCGAAAAGAAACTCTGTATGAATGAGTTGATATATAATGAGTTGTCCACAAACGAGACACTGCTATCAACGCTTGTATAAGTAAAAAGAAACGCTGCAATCGACACTTCCCCCAATACTAAAGTTGTCTTTAAACGAGTCACTGCCATGAACGGCTTCAACTACAGTGTAACGAAAGGAACTGCAGGCTGAGAAGCACCGCAGGCCAACGTGAACCAGTCGTGGTGATGAGGATGAGTGAAATCTGCGATGATGATAGCGATCATGAAGTCGGTTGTAGGAACCCACTTTTGTAGTAACCAACATACACTGGTATGCATTCACTTATGGTGAAAGGAAACTCGGTTTCAGTGAGTTGATATAGAATGAGTTGTCCGCAAACGAGACACTGCTATCAACGCTTTTAGAACGAAGCGAACCCAGCAGAACACTGTTATCAACAGAAAGAACGCTGTAGAAGGACAAAGCGCTGAATGTACACCGATGTGTTCGACGACTGCGTATGTAATGATGTGACGATATACAGACTGAGCCCTTCGTGAATGTCTACATGTTTTTCTGACGCCTACAAACGGCGCTGACGTGTGTGAGAAAATTGTCCGAGCAGCAAAAGCCGGCGAAGCGTGCAGACAGCCAGCTGCAAAAGGTTGCGAGCGGCTCTTGGAAGACGTTTACGGAACGGAGCTACGGTGTCTGAAAACATTGGCATCGTAGCGAAGAGCCTCGGAGCCCTGCAGCCTGAGAAACACCGCAGGAACTCGCATACTGAAAAGGAATGCATTGCAAACCGCACGTTGCGAACCCTGCAGGATGAGAAGCACCGCAGGATGTCGCATGCTGAAAAGCACTTGTACTGCAGAGCGCAGGCTGCGAAACCTGCAGGCTGAGAAGCACCGCAGGAACTCGCATGCTTTCGAACACTACTGATCGAGACCGCAGCTGGAGAGCGGCAGACCGCAGGCTGAGAAGCACCGCGGGCAGGGAGACTTGCAAAACTCAGATGTCCTGATCGTCTTGGAGGAAGTCACGCCAGTCCGGCGGCTGCCAAGAATCGATGATGCGCCTGGAGCCACCGCCCGTGCTGCCGCCGATGTCCAGGTAGTCGCCATCGCCCCTGAACAGACGGCCGTGCCCGCTCGCCAGAATCGCTTGGTTGCGGATTTGAAGCAGCGCTCCGCTCTCAAACATCTGCAACACGTCCTGCTGCCTGCGCGTGAAGTTCGGCTTTGCCTGGCCAGCCTGGGCAGACAGATATAGGGAAATGGAAAATAAAAAAGTAAAATAAAAAAAAAAAAATAGAAAAAGAAAAAGTAAAGAAAAAAGAAAAAATAAAAAAATAATAAAACCCCCCGTGGTGGGCAGCCGCTACCCCCCCCACGTTAAGCGCTCGATGGCCTCGTCATCCAGGAGGTGCCAAGGCCGCGCCGCTGATAGCCTCAGACAGAGCTTCCTCGGGAACTGCTGCATCACGGCCCTCACTGTGATCAGCATGCAACGCTTGCGTTAACCAATCAACGTCGAAGCGCCCTGAGAAGGCCAGCACCTCCCAGATCTGTTTGGTACCGGCCACACGTTGCAAATGGCGATGCCACCGCTTACGCTTCTGGTCTTTCACAAAATTGGCGACGCTACCCAGACCTGCACCCTTGGCCCGGCCACCTTTTCCCGCAGGCTGAGAAGCACCGTGAGAACCTTTCTTACCGCCTGGCCCTTTGTTCGGACCCTGCGGAACCGCATGGCCCCCTTGTGGCGCAGACTTGCCTTTCGCTTTTCCCTTTTCGATATCCCGTTCCTGAAGCTCACGCTGCTGCCGCGACTGCTCGTACTGGTCGCGAGCTACTCTGACCAATTCCTGGCGCTCAGGCTCCGTGAGAACGTAGCGCATGTCGTCGATGTTCTTGCTCCGCAGAAAGTCACGTCGAAGCTTAAGGACAGAGAGAATGGCTCGGCCAGTCTCCTCCTGAGACGCAAAGGCCGCGTCATATTCCGAGCCATGCTGAGGAGCGCCAGCTGGATCAGTGTCCGCTGGCTCCGTGGACTTCCTCTTTTTGAAAAGCAAGAGACTGAGATGATGGAGGACTTTCGGATCGTACTCCTCGTCGTACCTGTCGTCCCAAAGCTGCCTCAGCTCCCTGCGCAAGTCGTCCGCGCGATTCTGAACGACATCCTCGACGTAGTCTGGATCACCCGGTGAAGTCGGTGAAAGCGGAGGAGTAGAACTCGGCGACCGATCCCAATGCACAGAAGACTCGGCGTCCGCCTGTACGCTGACGTCGGCGTCGGAGACGATTTCGACGACAATCTTCCGCCTCTTGCTCTCCCCAGGCTGAATAGCACCAGGGAGAGTGAGCACAACCGCCACCGCATCGTGTGCGTCGTTGCGCATGCCACGATCCGTAAAAGACGCGCCAACGCCAATGGAGCAGAAACGGGCGACTGCTCCGCAGACCGCGACGTGGTCGCCTTTGAGGTCGGCCGGAGTGGCATGGACCTCCCATACCTTCTCGTCGTTCTGCTCGCGCTGGTAAGCCTCCCGCGCCTCCTGGAAAGTGAGGTTGTCGTCGCCGACTACAAGCACAACGACTGCCTCGTTTAGATTCTCAAGCATCTTGGCCAGGCCGTCCAGGTGCAAGCGGAGATGGCGAACTGTCCGCTTTCGAGTCTGGATGCTCGGCGGTTTCTTGCCGCACACGATGTGCATGTTGGCGATCACCACGTGGAACTTGTCATGGCCTGGTTCGTTCACCTCAAAATGTGAAATAACAGCATCAATATCTCGGCCGCTAGGAGGCCTGTAAACTTTGCTGTCTTCGCACAGAGTCAGTTCCGCAGGCTGAGAAGCACCGCGGAACCCCCAGAGAGCCAAGTAGTTGTCGACCTCCAAGAAGCGAATGCCATCACCGAAAGGCTTACTGAGGATCTCTGTCACGTTGATCCCTGCTCGGCGAAAGCCTTCACGGAACGCACCGACCTCGCAGCCACAGACCATATCAGCATCAGCGGTCTCCACTATCTTGGCGCACAACCTTCCGAAGTTAGCGCAGTGAGTGCCGCCTGCTTACCAGTCATCATGCCCTGCTCGAACCCGAAATTGAACGAGGCGACCGTGAAAGACGCAGGCTGCACAGCGCCAGAACCAGGCGTCTGTCACCTTCCTCCGCAGGCTGAGAAGCACCGCGAGGCGGCGCAGGCTGAGAAGCACCGCGAGGCGGCGACACTTCGGACGAGCCTCGCGGAGCAGAGGCTGCGGATGAACGTTGGACATGGGGGTACGGCCAGGGGAACGCCATTGCAATCAAAACTCAGTGGACTGCAGTGAATGAATGTAGAGGCCAATTGAATGCAGAGGACTGCAGTGTCACTAGCAAGTCCTGAACCAAACACAGCTGTGGCGGAAGGAATATGAAGCGTCTGGCTATTCAAAATGTTGCCCGGCAATGGAGTTCTGGGAACTCGAAGACCAGGAAGTGAACTAGAGTTGGCTCTGGGCATCCAAAATGTAGCCCAGGAATGGAGTTCTGGGAACTCGAAGAGCACGAAGTGGCCTACAGTTGGCTCCGGGCATCCAAAATGTGGCCCGGGAATTGAGTTCTGGGAAGTCGAAGAGCACGAAGTGGCCTACAGTTGGCTCCGGGCATCCAAAATGTGGCCCGGGAATGGAGTTCTGGGAAATCGAAGAGCACGAAGTGGCCTACAGTTGGCTCCGGGCATCCAAAATGTGGCCCGGGAATGGAGTTCTGGGAAGTCGAAGAGCACGAAGTGGCCTACAGGTGGCTCCGGGCATTCAGAATGTGGCCCGGGAATGGAGTTCTGGGAAGGTTGATCTCAAACGGGATTTGTGACTGTTTGTGAAAAACGAGCCCGGCTCATGCCGCCCGGAAACGCCCCAACACCTGCCCGGACCCCCCTGTGGAGTGATCTGTGAGCTCTTTTTACACCACTAGAAACCTATCAGTCTTCGCTGTTAGGTAAAAACATTATCCCGGCAAAGCAACCTAACAGCGATGTGTAGGAGCATATCTGGAAGCATTCCCCTTAAGATTCAAATGAGAATCCAGTTGTAGAGTTCTGCTGTTCTCGCAGTCGTAGTCGCATTCGCGATGACAGTCGCAGTGGCAACGGCAGTCGCAGTCACAGCCTCAGCCTCAGCCTGCCTCAGCCTCAGCCTCCGCCTGCCTCAGCCTCAGCCTGCCTCAGCCTCAGCCTCAACCTGCTTCATCCTCAGCATCAGTCTGCCTTCAGCTTCGGCCTCAGCCTCAGACTGCCTCAACCTCAGCCTGCATCAGCCTCAGCCTCAGCCTCAGCCTGCCTCAGCATCAGCCTGCCTCAGCTTCAGCCTCAGCCTCAGCCTGCCTCTGCCTCAGCCTCAGCCAGCTTCAGCCTCAGCCTCAGTCTGCCGTCGGCCTCGGCCTCAGCCTCAGCCTGCCTCAGCCTCAGCCTGCATCAGCCTCAGCCTCAGCACGAAGCGACCCAGCTAGAAGGACAAAGCGCTGAATTTACACCGATGTGTTCGACGACTGCGTATGTAATGATGTGACGATATACAGACTGAGCCCTTCGTGAATGTCTACATGTTTTTCTGACGCCTACAAACGGCGCTGACGGGTGTGTGAAAAGTGTCCGCGCAGCAAAAGCCGGCGAAGCGTGCAGACAGCCAGCTGCAAAAGGTTGCGAGCGGCTCTTGGAAGACGTTTACGGAACGGAGCTACGGCGTCTGAAAACAATGGCATCGAAGCGAAGAGCCTCGGAGCCCTGCAGCTTGAGAAACACCGCAGGAACTCGCATACTGAAAAGGAATGCATTGCAAACCGCACGTTGCGAACCCTGCAGGCTGAGAAGCACCGCAGGATGTCGCATGCTGAAAAGCACTTGTACTGCAGAGCTCAGGCTGCGAAACCTGCAGGCTGAGAAGCACCGCAGGAACTCGCATGCTTTCGAACACTACTGCTCGAGACCGCAGCTGGAGAGCGGCAGACCGCAGGCTGAGAAGCACCGCGGGCAGAGAGACTTGCAAAACTCAGATGTCCTGATCGTCTGGGAGGAAGTCACGCCAGTCCGGCGGCTGCCAAGAATCGATGATGCGCCTGGAGCCACCGCCCGTGCTGCCGCCGATGTCCAGGTAGTCGCCATCGCCCCTGAACAGACGGCCGTGCCCGCGCGCCAGAATCGCTTGGTTGCGGATTTGAAGCAGCGCTCCGCTCTCAAACATCTGCAACGCGTCCTGCTGCCTGCGCGTGAAGTTCGGCTTTGCCTGGCCAGCCTGGGCAGACAGATATAAGGAAAGCCGCTCCCCCTCGTTGTAGCGCGCGATGGCCTCGGCCTTCTGGTGGTGCAGCCGGCGCCGCTGTTGCCGCAGAGCTTCCTCGGGAACTGCTGCATCGCGGCCCTCACTGTGATCAGCTTGCAACGCTTGCGTTAACCAATCAACGTCGAAGCGCCCTGAGAAGGCCAGCACCTCCCAGATCTGTTTAGTACCGGCCACACGTTGCAAATGGCGATGCCACCGCTTACGCTTCCGGTCTTTCACAAACTTGGCGACGCTACCCAGACCTGCACCCTTGGCCTGGCCACCTTTTCCCGCAGGCTGAGAAGCACCGTGAGAACCTTTCTTACCGCCTGGCCCTTTGTTCGGACCCTGCGGAACCGCATGGCCCCCTTGTGGCGCAGACTTGCCTTTCGCTTTTCCCTTTTCGATATCCCGTTCCTGAAGCGCACGCTGATGCCGCGACTGCTCGTACTGGTCGCGAGCTACTCTGACCAATTCCTGGCGCTCAGGCTCCGTGAGAACGTAGCGCATGTCGTCGATGTTCTTGCTCCGCAGAAAGTCATGTCGAAGCTTAAGGACAGAGAGAATGGCTCGGCCAGTCTCCTCCTGAGACGCAAAGGCCGTGTCGTATTCCGAGCCAGGCTGAGGAGCGCCAGCTGGATCAGTGTCCGCTGGCTCCGTGGACTTCCTCTTTTTGAAAAGCAAGAGACTGAGATGATGGAGGACTTTCGGATCGTACTCCACGTCGTACCTGTCGTCCCAAAGCTGCCTCAGCTCCCTGTGCAAGTCGTCCGCGCGATTCTGAACGACATCCTCGACGTAGTCGGGATCACCCGGTGAAGTCGGTGAAAGCGGAGGAGCAGAACTCGGCGACCGATCCCAATGCACAGAAGACTCGCGGTCCGCCTGTACGCTGACGTCGGCGTCAGAGACGTTTTCGACGACAATTTTCCGCCTCTTGCTCTCCCCAGGCTGAACAGCACCAGGGAGAGTGAGCACAACCGCCACCGCATCGTGTGCGTCGTTGCGCATGCCACGATCCGTAAAAGACGCGCCAACGGCAATGGAGCAGCAACGGGCGACTGCTCCGCAGACCGCGACGTGGTCGCCTTTGAGGTCGGCCGGAGTGGCATGGACCTCCCATACCTTCTCGTCGTTCTGCTCGCGCTGGTAAGCCTCCCGCGCCTCCTGGAAAGTGAGGTTGTCGTCGCCGACTACAAGCACAACGACTGCCTTGTTTAGATTCTCAAGAATCTTGGCCAGGCCGTCCAGGTGCAAGCGGAGATGGCGAACTGTCCGCTTTCGAGTCTGGATGCTCGGCGGTTTCTTGCCGCACACGATGTGCATGTTGGCGATCACCACGTGGAACTTGTCAAGGCCTGGTTTGTTCACCTCAAAATGTGAAATAACAGCATCAATATCTCGGCCGCTAGGAGGCCTGTAAACTTTGCTGTCTTCGCACAGAGTCAGTTCCGCAGGCTGAGAAGCACCGCGGAACCCCCAGAGAGTCAAGTAGTTGACGACCTCCAAGAAGCGAATGCCATCACCGAAATGGAGGCTTTACGAGGATGTCCTGTCACGTTGATCCTGCTCGTCGAAATCCTTCACGGAACGCACCGACCTCGGCAGCACAAGACATATCAGCAATCTGCGGTCTCCACTATCTTGGCGCACAACCTTCCGAAGTTAGCGCAGTGAGTGGCCGCCTGCTTACCAGTCATCATGCCCTGCTCGAACCCGAAATTGAACGAGGTGACCGTGAAAGACGCAGGCTGCACAGCGCCAGAACCAGCGTCCTGCCCCACCTCCTCGCAGCTGAGAAGCACCTCGAGGCGGCGCAGGCTTGAGAAGCACCGCGAGGCGGCGACACTTCGGACGAGCCTCGCGGAGCAGAGGCTGCGGATGAACGTTGGACATGGGGGTACGGCCAGGGGAACGCCATTGCAATCAAAACTCAGTGGTCTGCAGTGAATGAATGTAGTGGCCAATTGATGCAGAGGACTGCAGTGTCACTAGCAAGTCTGAACCAAACACAAGCTGTGGCGGAAAAAAAAAGTAAAAAAAGAAATCAAAATAAAAAAAAGAAATAAAAACAAAAAAAGAAGAATATGAAGCCGTCTGGCTATACAAAAATTGTTGCGCGGCAATGTCCTCCTCCTCCTTCCTCCACCTCCTCCCGTCCTCCTCCTCCTCTCCTCTCCCTCCTCCTCCTCCTCCTCCTCCTCCTCCTCCTCCTGGTAGTCCTCCCCCTCCCCGCCTCCTCCTGGTAGCCCAGGAATGGGAGTTTTGGGAACTCGAAGAGCACGAAGTGGCCTACAGTTGGCTCCGGGCATTCAAAATGTGGCCCGGGAATGGAGTTCTGGGAACTCGAAGAGCACGAAGTGGCCTACAGTTGGCTCCGGGCATTCAAAATGTGGCCCGGGAATGGAGTTCTGGGAACACGAAGAGCACGAAGTGGCCTACAGTTGGCTCCGGGCATTCAAAATGTGGCCCGGGAATGGAGTTCTGGGAAACAGAAGAGCACGAAGTGTGTGACTGTTGCATCCGGCCCACCCAGAATGTGGCCCGGGAATGGAGTTCTGGGATCTCGAAGAGCACTTTGTGTGTGACTGTTGCATCCGGCCCCCCAGAATGTGGCCTGGGAATGGAGTTCTGGGAAGGCGAAGAGCAAGAAGTGTGTGACTGTTGGTGAAAAACGAGCCCGGCTCATGCCGCCCGGAAACGCCCCAACACCTGCCCGGACCCCCCTGTGGAGTGATCTGTGAGCTCTTTTGAGTCAACTAGAAACCTATCAGTCTTCGCTGTTAGGTAATCACATCGTCATCAGCGTTCGCCCACGACACTCAGCTAGCAACCATCACAGCTGGTGTCCCGATGGTGCTCCGATCGTACCCAACGCAATTCATTGTGAGATCGAGAATCGGATCGATAGTTGAATTAATCGACAATAGGGTTGGCCGTGATGTCGATAGTGAAATCGATCGATGGTGAGATCGATCGAGTGGAGTCGAAAATGGGCTCACATCGCGAGGCAGCATCGTCACCACGCGTCGTCGCCAACGCGAGGGCGCACCACCAGCATCGTCATCATCGCAGCCATCGCAGTTGTCGTCAGCTGGCTATTCCCCCCCAACCTCCTGATCACCTGAAGGGTGGTCGTATAGTCGTATAGGTAGTGGCATCAGAAGTGACATCGATAGTGAGGCTAATTGTCACACAGGTTGTCAGATCGATCGTGAGGTCGATGGTGGAATCGATGGTGGAATCGATAGTGAGATCGATAGTGAGATCGATTGCGAGAACGATAGTGATACTAAATCGCAGCGCAACATCGTTATCACGCGTCGCCGCTAACTCGAGGGCGCGTCACCAACATCACATCCATCTCACTTGCCAGCAATCGGTTCTTCTCCCCCCCCCCCAAAAAAGAACCTCCGTATCACCCGAAGGGTGGTCGTATAGGTATGTTCCATATCCTTCTTCTCTTCCTCCTCCTCCTCCTCCTCCTCCTCTTCTTACTTCATACATCGAGGCGAAGACGAGAACTAGGCCACGCCCTTCCAAATTCAAACCAATCGTCGGAATCGCGCTGTTCTTGCACTCCGTCTCCTTCCTGCTGCGCTGTGGCACAAGCACGGTGGCAGGGTTTGCCGCAGGCAGCTGGATATGTTGCACAAGGTTTTCACCTCTGGCCATGTGCTTCGAGGAAGTCTCAAGTCAGAGCCCCCATGTTGAAAAGGAGCCAGACTCAACCCGTGCAGTACGCGTTACATATGTTCAGTGCTTGTGTGCTTGTCTTCTGGATCTAATGGAATCTTGAGAGGCAGCCCCATGTTGAGAATGAGCCGTCCCCCATCCCCGTAGCTGTTGCAAATAACCGTTCTCCATCCATGTAACCGCATCAACCTTTGGAGTCGAATTTGCGCGGCCTTAAGGCGAGCGCCCCATTTTCAAAACACACGCCTCAAACCAGTGTAAGTGTTACAAGCTGCTAGCTCCTAAGACGAAAGTTCGCGGCGATTGGGCACGAATATATTCTCCATGTGCATGAAAGTCGCAAACAAAAAAGACGAATATGCGCGGCGCTAAGGCGAGAGTCCTACTTTGAAAACGGACTGTGTTCAATATGCGTAACCTACTTGGAACGCGCACTACCACGATCTGTGTAGCTGCTACAATGCTCAAGCCTCAAGATCATGAGTGGTGAAAAGGCCTCAGGCGAAATACCCGGCCCGCCCATCCGACACGTCTGGGTGCGCGACAGGAAGTTGTCGATAAGGAAAAGGGATGGACGAGGCAGGAGAAGGCAGGACAACGAGGAGAGGGAGGCAGGAGGAGGCGGAAGGACTAGGAGCCGAGGAGGGCGAGGAGGGAAGGCGGGAGGGGGAGGAGGAGCAGCGGCAGGAGGACGCGCCCCCCCTCCGCGCTCGGTGGCCGGGGCGGCGGGGGCGGCCGAGAAGCCCGCCCGTGACCGCCCGCTGAGTGCAGTGACAGATCCCCTTCGATCGCAGGCGGCCGTGGTGGAGGAGGACAGGGAATGAGAGGACACTGAAGAGGAGGAAGAGGTCATTGAATAGTACATTGCGAATGAAAATCGACGCCCGTAAATGGGGAAGGGGACGTGAAGGAGGGGAAAGGAGCGCGAGATGGGCGACGCGAGGGGGTGGGCAATCGAAGGAGAGGCGGGGGGCACTCTGTTCGCACCCTGCAGCGCTTGACCACCACTCTGTGGGCCAGTGGCGCGCCCGTCCGCTCGGCATTGGTCTCCAACTTCTCGGCCTGCCAGACGCCTGCAACATCGCGGCACTGTCCACTTTCAACGGAACTCCCCGCTCGAACATTAGCGGGCCTTTGCGGAATCTTCGCGCCCGACGCGGAGGGCCCTGCCGTGCCCAACTGGCCCGCCCACCCGGCCACGGTGGCAGAGCGTACGAAACATCATCGCGCCCAAGACGATACCGAGACACTCCCAACAGGCCCCGATGTAGCCCCAAGAAGGCCTTCGAGAGGGCCCCCCGAGGCTCCCAAAGAGGCTCTTTTGACACCCCACAATTCCAACGCAAGACCGCCCAAAAAGGACCATGGAAGGTCTGCTTCGGTAGGTTGACAATGGACTGGCGCAAGCATGTGATGTACTCAAGGGAAGGGAACGAGCAAATAGGACAGGCGCGTGGCGCGTGAGAGAGGAAGAGGGGCTCCATCCACGCGGATGCGAGATTCGTGCGTCGGCAAGAGGCGGCGGAACGAAAGACCACACGCCAAAAAGGGTATACGAATATGGCTCAGCCGCCAAAAGATCAAGGACGTCTCGGAGGCGGGCCAAGAATATGCCAAGTCGCTGTGCTGGCGCAAGACGCCCTGCGAATCCATCGACAAGGCCCACAAACAGAATACCCAGAACTCCCCGAGGCGGGATCAGGAAGAGCATCAGTGGCCTTGTTTCTGTCGCGAGGCCCCAACACGGCTGCACTCCGGGCCCTTCACGGCGAAGGGGGAGCATTGGATGCACACGCCCAGCCTACCGTTGGGCAATCGTGGCCTGCCGAGGGCAAACTGAAAGAAGAGCAACACCCTCGTCTCCCCCTTCACGGTCTTGGTCACTTTTAAGCCTCCACCGTCCTGACTGGGCTTGGCTTGAGCTGCCGCTGCGCACGGGCGTCCACGCTGTCTGTTGGCGGCGCGCAGAAGGGGGTGGAGGGAGGGGGGAAGGCTTCTTAGAAGGAGGCTGCTTCTTAGAAGGCGGCGGCCTTACATCCATACATAAGGACCGCGCCTTCTAAAAAGCAGGGGTGCTTCTAAGAAGCCTTCCCCCCTCCCCCTACCCCCTCTGCGCGTGGCCGAGTCTGTCCACGGCAAGGCGGGCGAGGCCAAGAGCCTCCGGAAAATACACACAAACATCCGCAACAAAAAACAGGACACCAAATCAAAGGAAAACGAGAGGGCGACATCTGGCCTTGCGGGCCGAGGCTCGCCCTGGCTCCCAGCTCACGCTGGCCGGTGCGGCTCCTCCAGGAGAGCCAGGAAACGACGTGAGCGTAACCTTCGGAGGTCTGCGCGGATCTCGTCGGCGCTGGACCACCTCCCTTTCCTGGCGCACGGAGCGTGCCGGTGGCGGTGCTGGAGGCGCCGCCAGGGGCGGCCCAGCGCCGAACCAAGAGGTCCGCGCAGGCCTACATTGATGCTTGTGCAGCTTGCTATTCGCACACCGTGCCCTGCGATGAGCAACGAGGGATTATCTTCACACCCTCGCACCGTCGCCCTGGAGAGGGGCACCAACACTCTCCAAAACTCAGCCGCGATTCCCGGAGCGCGGCTATCGTCGCGACCCCTCGGATGACCTAGAACTTTTCCGATCTTCGGTCCTCCTCCCCCGCGGTGCTGGCGCCGCCTGGGCCCCGGCCGACGCCCTCCGCGCCCCGCTCCGCCCAGAAGTCGAGCGACGTCGGGCCAGCTGCCGCGCCCGGGGCGGCGCCCTCCGCGGGCGCCTCCCGAGGCTGCTGCCCCCCCTCGCACGGCCCCTCCCCTGCCCGGCCACACGCCCTGGCGGGCGCGGGCACGGCCGCGGCATCGACGACGGGCGAGAGCGCCGCAGGCGGAGGCGCGGAGGGCGCGGGCGCGGCGGGCTCCTCGCCGGCAGCCTCGCCCTGGGCCTCGGGCGTGGCCGGCGTCTCACCGCCGGTGGCCGGCTCCGTCGCCGGCGTCGCAGCGCCGCTGGGGGGCTCGGCCTGGGGGGGAGGCGCCCGCCGCGGGGGCTCGAACGCGAGCTGCTTGGCCTCGGCGCCGCACGCTTGGAGGTTGGACTGGGCGTACGAGATGCTGCCGCGGCCGTCCGGGTCCAGGAGCGGCTGGCCCCCCTCGGCGAAGAGGCGGCCAGCCAGGGTGGGGTCCATGGCGGACGCCATGGCCTCCAGGTACTCTACCATGTGATGGTCCTCGAGACGGATGCAGTCGCGGGTGAGAGGGCGCCAGGGCTTGAACTCGTCACTCAGCAGGAATATGCGTGACAGGTGCACGTAGCACGCGGCTGGCCGCAGCAGGTGGGCAGCGATGTGAGGGCTCTCGAGCATCTCTTCGATCTTCGTGACGAGGCCTCCAGGGCCAGCCGCGTAGTCCACGATAGTTCGGGCTACGCTGGACATCTGCCCGCCCATCCAGCCCGTAAAATAGCCCATGAAATCCTGGAGATCCAACTCCGACCACAGGCGCGGAGCAGGGTCCCCGCCGTGTATGTACAGCACGGAGCGGGACCGCATGAAGGCGGCGAGGTCCTCCCTCACGTCGGAGCCCTGCGCGGCGCCGAGCGCCATCGGGGAGCCGAACGACACGCTGCGGCAGCAGGCCACCAGCGGCTCCTCGGTTCCAAAACACCGGCTCCCCAGACCTCCAACACAATGCTGGCTTTCTCCAAGCGCGACCTGTGGACCTATGAGAGAGCGTGATCCACCGCCGCTTTACTGTTGAAAATTGCCGCCCTTTTCCTTCGGACCCCGGGGGTCCCCCGCCCCCCCCTCCGAAAATCCCCCCCCCCCCTGCTGGACCCCCCCCACCCACCCCAACAACCCCCTTCCCCGCAAACCCCCCCCTTCCCCTAACACCCTCCCCCCCCTTGGAAAACGAGGGTCACTACCTGTTATCGAACCCCCCCCCCTCGAAAACCGGAGTATACCGCTGCTGGCGGAAATGGGGGGCGGCAAACAGGGGGGTGTCCAAGAGGGGGGGTGCAAATCATGACCGGCGGCACGTGCGCGGCCCAGCGGGGGGGCCAGGCTCCGGAAAACCGAGGGGGGTCACTACCGGTTCGACCCCCCCCCCGCTCGAAAAACGGAAGGGGGGGACACTAACCGTTTTTCGAACCCCCCCCCCCTCCCACCGCCAGCAAACGACTCCCGGTCCCTACCACCGTCCTCACCACATCCCCCACTGTTGTTCCCAGCACCACTGTCCTCACCACCACTGTCCCCACTGGCTCCACCACCGCCCCTACTGTCCCCACCAGTGCCACCACCACTGTCGCACTGTCCCCACTGTCCCCACCACTGTTCCCACCACGGTTCAACTCTCCCAACTTTCTCCACGGCCCCAACCACTGTCCGACTATCCCCACTGTCCCCACTGTCCCACTGACTCCTCCGCTGTCCCACTGAGCTGTCCCGCTGTTCCCACCACTGTCCCCACTGTCCCCACCACTGTCCCCACTGTACCTCTGTCCCATTGTCCCACCGCCGTCCTCGCCACCGCCTTCACCACTGTCCCCACCACCACTGTACCCTCCACTATCCTATTGTTTCCACCACATTCCCACTGTCCCCACACCACTGTCCCCACCACCACCGTCCCCACCACTGTCCCACTGTCCCCACTGCTCCCACCATTGTCCTCACCATTGTCCCCACCACTACCGTCCCCACCACTGTCCCACTGTCCCCACCACTGTCCTGCTGTCCCCTCACCACTGTCCCCACCACCACCGTCCCCACCACGGTCCGCACCCCCCCTCGGTTTTCGAGTGGGGGGGGGGGTTCGAACCGGTAGTGACCCCCACCGGTTTTCGAGTTCGAGGGGGGGGGGGGGGGTCCGAACCGGTAGTGTACACCCCAGTCCTGCCCTTGTGGATGATGAATGGGAAGGTGGGGTGATAAAGGGGGGGGGTTCGAACCGGTAGTGACCCCCCCCAGTTTTCCGGAAGGGGGGGGGTCGAACCGGTAATGACCCCCCCGGGTTTTCCGCCAGCAACGGTAGAACACGCTCTTTCGGACCTATCGACCCCTTCCCTGTGGGCCGAATCCGGCCGGACAGCCCGCAATTCGATTTCGTGCCCAGACCTCAAATTATAGCGAACTTATCCCGGAAATTTCCTCTTCTAGGTTCTGGTAAAATGTTCTGGATTAACGAGAAAGCGGCTCCGACTGCAGCCCTGGCCAAGGCAATGGTTCCTGCTCCGGCTCCGCTAGGGTTTCGTTCTCCGTGGTTGCAGTTCCAGCGTCTGATGGCTTGTTTTTTCCAATGCGGGCCCCCCTGAAGTCCCGATCCTTGCCCAATGGCCTTTCGGCGTTTCATCCTCAATCGTCTACTGTGACGGTCCTGCGGCCAGAAAACAGCCCCTGGAAGCCGAAAACTGCGAAAAACCTCCGTCTTGACGCTGGAGGTCTGGCAATGCGGAAGATCGCCGCCCGGATCCCCTCCAAGACGGCAGAAGCCCAGTACGGCCACTTAGCACCCCCACTCCGGCCCGGCCGCTGGGCAATGGCATGGGGGCAACCCGCGAGGGCCGCAGGAAGCGCCGCGGGCGCTCGAGACGGCTTTCCATCGGGCCAGACGACCTCGGGCTGCCGAGCCCGCACACGGGGCCGTGACTGATCCTGGCGATGGACCCAACCATGGGCCTTTTCCGTTCGCCAAACATACAATGTTTGTGCGTGCCAGCCTGCCGAAAGCTTCGTTCGACAATCGAATACTTCTTACACGTGTCTGCCTACCTGAGACTGGCGCCCTTTGTCGCGCGAACACGGTGGGAACTGAATACGGGCAGCTGCTGTCGCTGCCGTGAGAAAGACACGAAGCATACAAGCCAGTGCGAGGACAGCGGCATTGCCCGTCGACACAAATTACATCTGGTAGCGGTGGCTTCGGAGCCCTGCTCGCCCAATCGCCAAGGCCTTCAGCGCAGGCCGCCTCTGGCTACGGGCTCGGCCGGCAACCGCGAGCCCGCCAGGGGCAGCGCCTGCCGCGCGCCGTGGGGCGGCGGCGGCAGCGGCCGCGGGCTGGCCGACACCAGCCTCGCCGGCGCCTGCGGCGCGTGCGGCAAGTGCGGCGCCGACAGTAGCCTCGCCGGCTGCGGCGGCGGCTGCCTTGGGCGCGCCGACACCGAGAACGCCTGCGCCAGCGGTCCAGGAGCCTGCTGAAGGGCGTCGGGGATGCCGTCGCGGTTCAGGTCGGGCCCGGTCACCTGCACGCTCGCCATGGGCGGAGCTCGCGGGCTGGCGACAAACGTGGCGGCCCGCGGGTGGGCGTAGGTGGCGGCCCGCGGGATGGCGTACGTGGTGGCCCGCGGCTGGCTGCGCGCGAGCGCCTGGTTGAACTCGTTCCGATCGATGACACCGTCGTGGTTGAGGTCGATTGAGTCGAATCCGTTCATAACCTTCTCGGCTGAAGGCACCGCCGTGTAGCGAAACTGCCGCTGGGCTGGCGCCCACGGGGACCACGGCCACTGGGTGAGCGCCGTCAGCATCGGCCGCAGCGGGCCCTGCATGGGCGCCCGCAGTGTGGCCGCCGCTTGCGCGGGGAATCTCGCCGAGGCCTCGCGCGGCGGCGGATCCTCTGACAGAGAGTTGTCCACCATGAAAGAATCCGGCCGCGAATCGTCCTCCAGGCGCTCGATGCTCCTTTTCTTTCTGTCGTTCTTTGCAGAGCTCATCCCGGCCGCTGCAATCACCGCGGCCAGGCAACACAAGCCGACCAGGGCCACGACCGCCCAGAGCCACACGGGGGCGCCGGACCCGTCTGCTTGTATAGCCCCACGCTGTTCGGGTGCGGCACCCCCCAAGTCCATGTTCGCCACGGCTGTGGTGGTCTGCGTCGGTCGGCCGATCTTTTGGTACAAGAGCTCGGTGCAGTTGTCGGGGGGGCCAGACACGTGCCTGAAAATAGGGAAAACGGAGGCCGATTTCGCACCCGCGAGCGCGCACTGGAGCCCGGGCGCACCGATGGTGAAGTGCGCGCACCCCTCGGTGTCCCGGCAAAGCTGCTGACACCGGCTCATCGCCTGCAGGGGGTCCTGGTTGGCGGGGGTGACGTTGAAGCTCGTGGGCTGCACGTTTCGGAAGCCATTGTACATCGTGCTCACCTCCAGGCAACTGAACTCGACGGGCACGAAGGTGTAGTCCCCGACCCCCTTGGACCGCAGCCTGGCCATGCCGTGGCTTAGCGCATCCTCATCGTCCCTGTAGCACCGCTGCGGCCCAGAAACGAAGCCAATCCGATTCGTGTTGCGGATGGCGAACACATCCTGCAAGTGGCAGTCGCCCTGCGGCACCCAGTACGCGAAGTGCATGCACTCCGAGGTCTGCTCGCAGCGCTGCTGGCACGCTAGGGGCGTGGGCTCCCTCGTCACGTTGATGGCCCCCGCGCCGTCCTTCATGTCCAGCGGCTCGTAAGTGACGTGTTTTTCCCAGCAGTCCATGTCCGCGATGCCTTGCACCGCCCGCTCCGCCTCCGCCTGCGAGGCAGCCTCCTGCAGTGCCGGACTCAGGCGCACCTCGGCCGCGGCGCGCACGACGCCGAAGGCCAGGCAGCAACAGGCCAACCCCCGAGCGCGCCCGTACGGCATCGCGCGCCGCGCGCCGCGCGCCGCTGCGCGCGCGGCTTTGGCCCAAAGCCTATCGCCGTTGCAAGTATCGCCGTTTCGGGAATCGCCTTCGGTGGATCTCCTTCTGGAGCAACGAAGCGTGTAAAGGGTGTGCCGACATGGGGCGGGGCCGCCATGCGGGCTGCTCCTGGAGCCCAATGGGACCACGAAACGTGTGAGGGATGTGCCGACATGGGGTGGTGTGCCTTGCGGACGTCGCCTCCGGGCCGTTCGGTGGAGCTCCGCATGGGGCGACAAAACGTGTGAAGGGTGTGCCGAAATGGACGGGGGGGACGCATGTGAACGTCGACAATGGGGATTTCGGTGGGGTCCCCGGGGCCACGAAGCCCTGTGCTGGGCGGAGGAGAGATCGCAAACGTCGCCACTGGGGCCATCGGTGAAGCTCGGTATGGGCCCCCGAAGCGCTGTACTGGGTGGGGCGGACGCATGCGAGCGTCGCCGTTGAGGCCTGCGGTGGGGCTCCTGATGGGCCCACGAAGCGCTTTACTGAATGTGGCGGACGGGCGCCTTCGGTGGACCTCCCTCAGGGAGCACGAAGCGCTGTAGTGGGTGGGGCGGACGCATGCGAATGCCGCCACGGAGCTCTCGGGGGCGCTCTCTTTGGGGACACGACGCGCTGTACTGAGTGGGACAAGCGCATGCGAAAGTCGCCACAGGGACGTCCAGTTGAGCTTTGCATGGGGCCACGGAGCGCTGCACTGGGTGGGGCGAACGCGTGCGAACATCGCCAGTGGGGCCTTCAGTGGGGTTCCCAATGGACCCACGAAGCGCTGCTCTGGGCGGGGCGGGCGCATACGAACGTCACCACGGGGGCCTTCGGTCGAGCTCTGCATGCGCTCCCGAAGCGCTGTAGTGGTCGGGGAGGACGCATGCGAATGTCGCCGCTGGGGTTTTCGGTGGGGCCCCCAATTAGCCACGCAGCGCTGTAGTGGGCAGGGCAGACGCATGCGAACTTCGCCACTGGGGCCTTCGGTTGGGCTCTCTATAGGGCCGCGAAGCGATGTACTGAATGGGACAAACGCATGCGAATGTCGCCGCGGGGCCCTCCGTGGCGCTCTCCTCGAGGACACGAAGCGCTGTACTAGGTGGGGCGGACGCATGCGAACGTCGCCATGATGGCTGTTGGTGGAGCTCCGCATGGGGCCAGGAAGCACTGTTCTGGTTGGGGCGGGCGCGTGCGAGCGTCGCCACGAAGGCCTTCGATGCTTTCTGTTGGCCCACGGGGCATGTACTCGGTCGGGCGGACGTATGCGAACGTCGCCACGGGGGCCTTCGGTGGAGCTCCCGATGGGTCCAAGAAGCGTTGTGCTGGGCGGGGCGAGCGCATACGAACGTCGCCACTGTTTTTTTGTCGGTGGAGCTCCCTACGGGCCCACGAAACGCTGTGCTGGATGGGGCGGACGCATGCGAACGTCGCCACGGGGGCCTTCAGTGGAGTTCCCTGTGGGCCCACGGAGCGCAAGCGGATGCGAACGACGCCACTGGGGCCGCCGGTGGAGCTCCTTATGGGACTACGGAGCGCTGTACTGGGTGGGGCGGGCGCATGCGAACGTCGCCAGTGGGGCCTTCAGTGGGGCGCCCTATGGGGCCCACGGAACGCTGTACTGGGCGGGGCGGACGCATGCCAACGCCCTCCGTGGCGCCTTCGGTGGAGCTCCTGATGCGCCCCCGAAGCGCTGTACTGGGTGGGGCGGGCGCGCGCGAACGTCGCCATGGGGGCCTTCGATGGAGCTCTGCATGGGGCCGCGAAGCGTTGTACTGGGCGGGGCGGACGCATGCGAACGTCGCGCCTTCGATGGAGCTTTGCATGGGCCCACGAAGCGCTGTACTGGGTGGGGCGGGCGCATGCGAACGTCGCCACGTGGGCCTTCGGTGGAGTTCCCTACGGGCCCACGAAACGCCGTGCTGGGCGGGGCAGACGCATGCGAACGTCGCCACGGGGGCCTTCGATGGAGTTCCCTACAGGACAACGAAGCGCTGTACTTGGTGGGGCGGTCACATGCGAAAGTCGCCGTCGCCCGGCCCCAGGACAATGCGTGGCGGCCGAGATCAGTCTATGATCGAAACTCGCCTTGCCGAACTTGAAATTGCCGATTCCACTGCTCGCGCACTCATCCCACAACCCACCCGCAACTTGGTTTGCAAAATCCACGCAGAAGAGATTGCGGTGATTGCCTTGCGCTGGATGGCGCATCGCTGCAGCCGCGCTGGCGCGCGCAGGCTCGCGCACAGAGCGGCCAACTAGTCTGGCGCGACGGACGCAGCGGCCGTGGCGCTGACCGCTGGAAACTCCCCACCGCGTCTCGCAGGTCGCGCTGGTGCGTGGGCAGTTCAATTAGAGTAGGTGGTTCGGCGGGCGCGGTGTCATTGCGACGACGACGACGACGTCAGACGCGGTACGAGGGTTTGAATTCTTGGTTAAAACGAACGATGGGGCACAGTCATATTTACATTGCACACCACCAACGTGAACTGATAATCCCGCTTTCGGGGAGGTGGTAAATCCGACCTTGCTTTTTAGGAGGGAGGGTCGACGCGGTGAATGTACGTGGTGCAAAATAGGTTGTCCAATCTGTGAGGCGCATTCTTCGTGGAGCATTCAACGTTGTGAAATTAGCGTTTGTTCGCAATGACCTGTCAATTCCGCTGCTCGCGCAATCATCTCACCCACTCACACGCCACTGCTAGCCCTCCCAACGTGGCAAATCCCTAATTGAACCTGACCCATGCCCTGTCGATTTTCGCCAAATCTAACGTGGCCCATTGAAGCTGACGTGACCAACGGCTCGGCGACACCAGTGTGTCACGCGCGCGCTGTAGCAAATGATGCACCAGAATTGGGCGACACAACAACATGCAATGCAAAAGTGCCAACTGTATCACTAATCCCTCTTCGTTTCCAATGAAGAGTCTAACCGGCGCTAAAGCGAGAGCAAGTTTCACAATCATGGATGTAGCCAGGGCTAAGGCGAGAGCAACAGTCTCAAACATGGATGTGGCTGGCGCAGAGGCAACAACAGCTTTCGCAAGTGTGGATGTGGCCAGATACGGCGAGAGCAACTTTCGTAATCCTGGGTGCTGGCCCTGCAGCAACAACTACATTTGCAATCACGAATGTGGCCGGCGCTGATGCGAGAGGAACTTTTGTAATCGTGGGTGTGGACGGCGCTGAAGCGAGAGCAACGTTCGTAATCGTGAATGCTGTCGGCGCCGGGTCAACACCAATACTCGCAGTCATGGATGTGGCCAGCGCTGAAGCGAGAGCAACGTTCGCAATCATGGATATGGCTGGCGCTGGAACGACAACAAAACTTTTGAAAATATAAGAGGCCCACGCACAAGCCGGAGCATCATTCCGAGACAATTGCGTCGCCAAAGTGCAAGTATCACGCCCAGTCCCTGCCGGCCAGGTTCGGCGTCAGCGACGTCCGGGCTACGTTAGGTAGGTAGTCTACGGGAGGTGATTGTGATGACTGCTTGGCGCTGGCTGGCGCATCGTTGCGGCCGCGCTAGCGCGCGCAGGTTCGCGCGCGCAGCGGCCAACTGGTCTGGCGCGACCGACGCGGCCGCAGTGGCGCTGACCGCCGGGCACTTCCCAACGCGTCTCGCAGGCCGCGTTGACGCGCGGGCACCTCAATGCGAGTCGGTGACTCACGCAGGCGCGGTATCATGGTGACGTCGACAACGGCTGACGCGATACTGATAGTAGCAGTGCTGGTGACGAGGATGACGATGACAACGGCAAGTGCAATGGCGGCACCGATGCTGATCACTCCGATGACGATGATGGTGTCCACGCGTCGGCGATGAAGGTTGTGGAAAGATATCTACGCGCTCGCGCCACCGACGCGCGCAAGCGACCCGCATGGCATCATTTGACAAGGGTCGTGCCGTCACAGCCGCGCGCGCGTGTGGATTTCGTCCCACGCGTTTGCAAGGGACTCTTAAAGATTTGTGATAATCGAGTGCGCGCGCGCAATCCGCCACCGTGCCCCCTGGCACGTCGAGGCGTGCTTAAATGCCAAGTGCTGTCTGATAGGGTTTTTACAATCTGCTAAGGGACGCCCCCCTTCTGGGTCCCGAAGTGTTGCGTGCATCGCCCATGCTCCCTGGGGTCCCTGGGCGGCCATGGCACCTCCCTGGGGCTCCAAGGGTTCAGTGACGGCCTATGAGGGCCCCAAAGCGGTCCAAGGGGTCCCGAGTCGCGGAACGATCGCTCGAAGGGCGTCAAGATGGCGCAAGAAGCTTCCAAGGCGCCTCTAGAGGCCTCCAAGAGGTTTCCCAAAAGGGTCCCCGAAGACAAAAATCATTGGTTTCCGTTCGTTTTCGACAGAGTTTGGCGTTCTCGCCTTTTCGGCTTTCGGACGCTCCAAGACAGCCCAAGAGGCCCCCCGAACCACCCCAAAACACGCCCAAGAGGCCACCAAGACAGCCCCAGCACGGCCCAAACACGCCCCACGACGGCCCAAAAAACACAACAAAAACGGCCCGCAAAAAGGGCCAGGAAAAGGAGCACGAACAGAACATCCGAGCCTTTCGCCCCAGAGGGACCCCAGGCGGCGCCCAAGAAGCCCTAAGACGCCCCCTAGAGGCTTCCCAGAACCCCACAAAAGGCCCTAAGAGGCCCCTAGGGAATCCCCCAAAAGGCCCCCAAACGGCCCTTACGTGACCTCAGAACTGCCCACAAGAGGCCCCCGAGAGGCCCCCTACGAGATTCCACCGACCATCCACTACTCACGCCCCCCCGGTGTTCACTCGAAGGAGAGCCGCCGAGCATGCTTGGCTGGCGCGGCGGCGGGGCTCGCCGCCGGCAGCTGTTTTTTTGTTGCAAGGAATGACGGAGCCAGTCCACACCAGTTTGGCGAGGAGGATATGAGTTCATATTTGAAATGACCAATGGGACAAAATCGCATGTACATTTCACGTAACCAATGTGAGTGGAGTCCCGCCCTCGGGGAGGTAATGGATCCGAACCCCCGTTTGGGAAAAAATGTTCGACGCGGTGCAATGTACGTGGTGCAAAATAAGCGGCGCAATTCATGATGCGCAAATGTTTTGGAGCAAAATATGTGGTGCAATTGTTTCGTACAAATGAATTGTGCACGTCTGCGCTCCCGCTAGCCCGCGCACGCTCGCGCGCGCAACGGCCAGCCAGTTTGGCGCGACCGACGCGGCCGCGGTGGCGCTGACCGCTGGGCACTTCACAACGCGCCACTGCAATGCAAATCGATGACTTACGCGGGCACGGTATCATGGCGACGCCGTCGACGGTAGACACGGTTCTGAAAATGGCGATGACGGTGAGGTGATGACGACGGCAAGCCCAAAGACGGCGCTGATGTTGATCACGCCCGCCGATAACCGATAACGATAACGATGTCCTTGCGTCGGCGATGAAGGTTTTGAAGGAGTTCGACATGCGCGCGCGGCCGACGCGCGCGACTGGCCCGCGTGGAATTTTCTTGACGCGGTTCGTGCACCCCCCCCCCCCCCCCCCCCAGCACTCGCGCAAGGACGTTCGACTGAGTTCGGCATGCGGCGTCGGAGGCCCGCTTGGCAGAATGAGACGAAAATGCCAGGGAAAAAATGTTGTCCTTAAGAATCCGCACGACCGCGAGCGCAAGTTTTTTGGTTCTTAAAAACGAACGTTGCACGAACCATGTGTTTTGACATGTGTCGGGGCACTCGTTATCGACATCCTTGCGACAACGACGGTTTTCGAAAGATGTCGGCTTGCGCGCGCGACGATGCGCGCACGCGCACTTCGCCCCATGTGTTGCAAGGATTTTTTGCGACAGCACGCGCGCACGGGCGTTCGGACGTCTTCGACATGCGCGCGCCAGGAGGCCCGTTTGGTAGCATTGTATGAACACGTAGAAAAGCGATGCTTGCCTAGAGAATTCGCAAGAGCGCGGGCGACGCTTTGCATTGTTAACATTGTTTGTTTTCAAAGCCCTCTCGATGCGAAGCCAAGATTTGTTTACATTAAAAATGATTGCGTGACTCTCGATTTTGAAATCCTTGCGGAAATTCCTCTGTGTGATAGATTTCGCCATGCGCGCGCGACGGCGCGCGCGTGCACTTCACCGCCTCTTTTGCAGAAACGGATTCTGGAAAACTCCTGATTTGTTGTAAACGAGTGCGCGCGCAGAGTGATTATTTTGTTGTTGCAGAAGGCGCGAAAAAATGGGGAACTGGTACAGGCAGTCCTGCCTGGGATGGTACGAGCTCATACTTACAATGGGCAATGGGGCAAACGTTTGTGCAACTTGAAATACGAACGAGGTATACTGTTAACCCGGGGGGGTATTCTAAGACTCTTGCAGACAGGAGAATTAATATTTGTTCGCGGTGACCAGTTTAATCCACTGCTCGCGCAAACATCCCACCCAGTCACCCGCAACCAATGACACCTTGGCGTTGGCTGCCGCATCGTTGCAGCCACGCTGGCGCGCGCAGGTTCGCGCGCAAAAAGGCCAACTAGTCAGGCACGACCGACGCGGCAGCGGAGGCGCTGACCGCCGGGGACTCCCAAACGCATCTCGCAGGCCGCGCTGACGTGCTGGCACTTCAGTGCGAATCGGTGATTTGGGCGGGCGTGGTATCATGGAGACGTCGACAACGTCGGACGCGATGATGATAATAGATCGATGCTGGTGGCGAGGGCGATGCGATGACGATGGCAAGCTCAAGGACGACGCCGATGCATCCCGCCCATGACGATGATGTTGCCCACGCGTCGGCGATGAAGGCTGCGGGGGGATTTCGACATGTGCGCGCGGCCGCTCCAGCGCGCTCGGGTGTTCGAATGATTTCGACATGCGCGCGCGAGAAGTTCGTTTGGTGGCAGATGCTGAATATGTTGAACAACAATGGTGTTCTTAACGATTCGCAAATGCGCCCGCGCAGACTTTTTGGAAACACCATGCTGCACATCCACAATGATGTTCTGTGTTCCCGGGACACTCGATGACGACTCCTTGCGAAGCCGGCAATGTTTAGAAGATTCCGGCATGCGCGCGCGACGACGCGCGTTTGTGGACTGCCTTTTAGTTTACGGGTTTGGTTTTTGACAAACGAGCGCGCGCGCATTGTGTTATTTGATAACGGTGGCAGGGCACGTCGATACCAGTCTGGCTGGGATGGCTTGATTCCGCATGGAAAATTAACAACGAGGCATCAGCATATGTAACTTGCAATACAAAGGGGCGAAGCGATGATCTTGGGGGGGTCGAGTCACATTTCTTTTAAAAGAAGGGAATCAATAGGCCGAAACCGTGTCGATAGAGCCCTGACATCGGGGGTCTGAGGGGGCCGCTTGCGGCCAAGACCCCGAACCTGCGGCGCCTTGAATCTGTCAATGTTCGCGGCCCCACGAGTATCGTTTGATCGATCCCCTCTCCACTGGCATTGCTGCATGGCCTTGGCCCCGCCGAGTTGCTCCCCCAAGTGGCGATGCATGCGGTTGGGTTCCCTTCAATTTTCGCGGGAACTATTCCCACGTGAACGGTGACCTGGTGGGGCTGAGATTCCATGGCCCAATGGTGATGGGGATCGGTGAGACGATGCTGACTCCA
>CAUYUJ010005469.1:390587-414245 GCA_963575745.1 Prorocentrum cordatum | reverse complement strand
AACCAACATACACTGGTATGCATTCACTTATGGTGAAAGGAAACTCGGCATCAGTGAGTTGATATAGAATGAGTTGTCCGCAAACGAGACACTGCTATCAACGCTTTTTGAACGAAGCGAACCCATCAGAACACTGTTATCAACGGAAAGAATGCTGTAGAAGGACAAAGCGCTGAATGTACACCGATGTGTTCGACGACTGCGTATGTAATGATGTGACGATATACAGACTAAGCCCTTCGTGAATGTCTACATGTTTTTCTGACGCCTACAAACGGCGCTGACGTGCGTGAGAAAATTGTCCGCGCAGCAAAAGCCGGCGAAGCGTGCGGGAGCTCGCATGCTGAGACAGACTACGTCTGCAGACCGCCAACTGCAAAAGGTTGCGAGCGGCTCTTGGAAGATGTTTACGGAACGGAGCTACGGTGTCTGAAAACATTGGCATCGAAGCGAAGAGCCTCGGAGCCCTGCAGCCTGAGAAACACCGCAGGAACTCGCATACTGAAAAGGAATGCAATGCAAACCGCACGTTGGGAACCCTGCAGGCTGAGAAGCACCGCAGGATGTCGCATGCTGAAAAGCACTTGTACTGCAGAGCGCAAGCTGCGAAACCTGCAGGCTGAGAAGCACCGCAGGAACTCGCATCCTTTCGAACACTACTGCTCGAGACCGCAGCTGGAGAGCGGCAGACCGCAGGCTGAGAAGCACCGCGGGCAGGGAGACTTGCAAAACTCAGATGTCCTGTTCGTCTTGGAGGAAATCACGCCAGTCCGGCGGCTGCCAAGAATCGATGATGCGCCTGGAGCCACCGCCCGTGCTGCCGCCGATGTCCAGGTAGTCGCCATCGCCCCTGAACAGACGGCCGCGCCCCAACGCCAGAATCGCTTGGTTGCGGATTTGAAGCAGCGCTCCGCTCTCAAACATCTGCAACACGTCCAGCTGCCTGCGCGTGAAGTTCGGCTTTGGCTGGCCAGCCTGGGCAGACAGATGGAGGGAAAGCCGCTCCCCCTCGTTGTATCGCGCGATGGCCTCGGCCTTCTGGTGGTGCAGCCGGCGCCGCTGTTGCCGCAGAGCTTCCTCGGGAACTGCTGCATCACGGCCCTCACTGTGATCAGCTTGCAACGCGTGCGTTAACCAATCAACGTCGAAGCGCCCTGAGAAGGCCAGCACCTCCCAGATCTGTTTGGTACCGGCCACACGTTGCAAATGGCGATGCCACCGCTTACGCTTCTGGTCTTTCACAAACTTGGCGACGCTACCCAGACCTGCACCCTTGGCCTGGCCACCTTTTTCCGCAGGCTGAGAAGCACCGTGAGAACCTTTCTTACCGCCTGGCCCTTTGTTCGGACCCTGCGGAACCGCATGGCCCCCTTGTGGCGCAGACTTGCCTTTCGCTTTTCCCTTTTCGATATCCCGTTCCTGAAGCGCACGCTGCTGCCGCGACTGCTCGTACTGGTCGCGAGCTACTCTGACCAATTCCTGGCGCTCAGGCTCCGTGAGAACGAAGCGCATGTCGTCGATGTTCTTGCTCCGCAGAAAGTCATGTCGAAGCTTCAGGACAGAGAGAATGGCTCGGCCAGTCTCCTCCTGAGACGCAAAGGCCGTGTCATATTCCGAGCCAGGCTGAGGAGCGCCAGCTGGATTAGTGTCCGCTGGCTCCGTGGACTTCCTCTTTTTGAAAAGCAAGAGACTGAGATGATGGAGGACTTTCGGATCGTACTCCTCGTCGTACCTGTCGCCCCAAAGCTGCCTCAGCTCCCTGTGCAAGTCGCCCGCGCGATTCTGAACGACATCCTCGACGTAGTCGGGATCACCCGGTGAAGTCGGTGAAAGCGGAGGAGTAGAACTCGGCGACCGATCCCAAT
Organism: Prorocentrum cordatum; assembly: GCA_963575745.1. Lineage (NCBI taxonomy): Eukaryota > Dinophyceae > Prorocentrales > Prorocentraceae > Prorocentrum > Prorocentrum cordatum. Next base: position 412,380 of record CAUYUJ010005469.1, on the reverse strand, counting down.
GCACAGAATACTCGCGGTCCGCCTGTACGCTGACGTCGGCGTCGGAGACGTTTTCGACGACAATCTTCCGCCTCTTGCTCTCCCCAGGCTGAATAGCACCAGGGAGAGTGAGCACAACCGCAACCGCATCGTGTGCGTCGTTGCGCATGCCACGATCCGTAAAAGACGCGCCAACGGCAATGGAGCAGAAACGGGCGACTGCTCCGCAGACCGCGACGTGGTCGCCTTTGAGGTCGGCCGTAGTGGCATGGACCTCCCAGAGCTTCTCGTCGTTCTGCTGGCGCTGGTAAGCCTCCCGCGCCTCCTGGAAAGTGAGGTTGTCGTCGCCGACTACAAGCAGAACGACTGCCTGGTTTAGATTCTCAAGAATCTTGGCCAGGCCGTCCAGGTGCAAGCGGAGATGGCGAACTGTCCGCTTTCGAGTCTGGATGGTCGGCGGTTTCTTGCCGCACACGATGTGCATGTTGGCGATCACCACGTGGAACTTGTCATGGCCTGGTTTGTTCACCTCAAATGTGAAATAACAGCATCAATCTCTCGGCCGCTAGGAGGCCTGTAAACTTTGCTGTAATCCAGAAACAGTTCCGCAGGCTGAGAAGCACCGCGGAACCCCCAGAGAGTCAAGTAGTTGTCGACCTCCGAGAAGCGAATGCCATCACCGAAAGGCTAACTGAGGATCTCTGTCACGTTGATCCCTGCTCGGCGAAAGCCTTCACGGAACGCACCGACCTCGCAGCCACAGACAATATCAGCATCAGCGGTCTCCACTATCGTGGCGCGCACCCTTCCGAAGTTAGCGCAGTGAGTGGCCGCCTGCTTACCAGTCATCATGCCCTGCTCGAACCCGAAATTGAACGAGGCGACCGTGAAAGACGCAGGCTGCACAGCGCCAGAACCAGGCGTCTGTACACCTTCCTCCGCAGGCTGAGAAGCACCGCGAGGCGGCGCAGGCTGAGAAGCACCGCGAGGCGGCGACACTTCGGACGAGCCTCGCGGAGCAGAGGCTGCGGATGAACGTTGGACATGGGGGTACGGCCAGGGGAACGCCATTGCAATCAAAAACTCAGTGGACTGCAGTGAATGAATGTAGTGGCCAATTGAATGCAGAGGACTGCAGTGTCACTAGCAAGTCCTGAACCAAACACAGCTGTGGCGGAAGGAGTATGAAGCGTCTGGCTATTCAAAATGTGGCCCGGGAATGGAGTTCTGGGAACTCGAAGACCAGGAAGTGGACTAGAGTTGGCTCCGGGCATCCAAAATGTGGCCCGGGAATGGAGTTCTGGAAAATGGAAGAGCACGAAGTGGCTTACAGTTGGCTCCGGGCATCCAAAATGTGGCCCGGGAATGGAGTTCTGGGAAATGGAAGAGCACGAAGTGGCCTACAGTTGGATCCGGCCCCCCAGAATGTGGCCCGGGAATGGAGTTCTGGGAAATAGAAGAGCACGAAGTGGCCTACAGTTGCATCCGGCCCCCCAGAATGTGGCCTGGGAATGGAGTTCTGGGGAGGCGAAGAGCACGAAGTGTGTGACTGTTGGTGAAAAACGAGCCCGGCTCACTGCCGCCCGGCAACTCCCAACACCTGCCCGGACCCCCCTGTGGAGTGATCTGCTGCTCTCTTTTGATCCCACTAGAAACCTATCAGTCTTCGCTGTTAGGTAACAATAATACTGGTAATGCTAATAATAATAATACTGACAATACTAATAACAGTAATAGTAATAATGAAAATAATAGTGATAATGATAATGATAATAATACTAAAAATAATATTATCCCGGCAAAGCAACCTAACAGCCATGTGTAGGAGCATATCTGGCAGCATTCCCTCAGCCTGCATCAGCCTCAGCCTCAGCACGAAGCGACCTAGCTAGAAGGACAAAGCGCTGAATGTACACCGATGTGTTCGACGACTGCGTATGTAATGATGTGACGATATAGAGACTGAGCCCTTCGTGAATGTCTACATGATTTTCTGACGCCTACAAACGGCGCTGACGTGTGTGAGAAAATTGTCCGCGCAGCAAAAGCCGGCGACGCGTGCAGACAGCCAGCTGCAAAAGGTTGCGAGCGGCTCTTGGAAGACGTTTACGGAACGGAGCTACGGTGTCTGAAAACATTGGCATCGAAGCGAAGAGCCTCGGAGCCCTGCAACCTGAGAAACACCGCAGGAACTCGCATACTGAACAGGAATGCATTGCAAACCGCACGCTGCGAACCCTGCAGGCTGAGAAGCACCGCAGGATGTCGCATGCTGAAAAGCACTTGTACTGCAGAGCGCTAGCATTCCATCTCGGGCTCGGACCCCCCCGTCCTGATCCAGAACGTGTCCGCGACACGTGCAGGCTCACCGCGCACAGCTGCACACGAGCGCAGGCTGAGAAGCACCACGCGCATGCAGGCTGAGAAGCACCACGCGAATTCAGACGGACAGACTGAACAGCACCGCCACAACGCAACCTGCATCTCATGGCTCCTCAAGCTCGCGCAGGCCATCCCAGTTGCTGTCGTGCCTTCGCGCAAGCGATCTTCGTCGCGGCAATCTTGTCCGCGAAGAGCTCGGCGAAGGCCTTGGCGATCTGTTCCGGGGGGCCGGATTCGATGATGCTCCGGTCAGGCAAGCCGTGGCTCAAGAGTTGGTTGAAGCTTCTGGGCGCGACAGGCTGACGTAGTAGGCAAGCCAAATGGACTCCTTCTTGAGTCCTGGCGGAAACGTCCAGTGCACGATGAAGCCTGGGTCCGTCGTCTTGCCCTGGACGCCATGCAGAGTCCCCTGCTTCTTGGGCAGCACGGTCAACTGCGTCCTGGACACCGCGATGGCCGGGCCACCTGTCTTCGCTTTGAACTTCCAGGGGCGCGCCTGCGGGGTGATCGCGAGCACTCCGCGCAGGTCGGGGCCGGCAGTCTGAGAAGCACTGCCAGCTGTCACCGGCGCGGCCTTCAAGAAAAGTTCATCGCTGTCATCGATCTTGACATAGACGGCCTTTGGCATGTAGTAGAGTACGACCACGCCGTCCGAGACAATGGACGGGCGCCCTCCACCGGAGGCTCCAGAGCGTGCAGCTCTATGCCTACCACTTTGCCTGGCGCGCCACGGACATACTTCGGCGGCAAGACGGATTCTGTCAGGATGACCTCCATGCCAACGAAGAGCGGCAGCAGCCCCGGCATTTTTGCGGTAGCGCCGATGTTGGGCTCCGCGCGCATCTCGTCGTAATCAGGCTTCGCGAGGCGCGCAGCTGGTCTGTCGATTGCTGGGACGTAAAAGAGCAGCTGGCCAGCATCGTGCGCATCAAGCTTGGCCTGTGCATGCATGGCGTAAGAGACGATGCGCCACTCATAGGCCGACTCGTACCAGCCTCGTGCTGCACGCAACCGAGGGTCCCACTGAGGTGGCTGAGCGGCTTGGCTGCTGCTGGCAGCAGGCTGAGCAGCACCGCTAGAGCTAACGACCTCTGTTTTGACGATCGCCTGCCAGCTCTCGTCAGAGATCTTTTTTCCGCCTGGAGTTCTCATGGCGTGGAGAGCCTCGAGTTGCAACGGGTCTGTAAAGCGCTGCATCTGCACGAAATCGATGACGTACTCGATGTCGGCGAGCAACTTCCTACCCTGTTGGTGTTCGTAGGATTGGCCCGCGTGAGGCGCCAGCAGGGAAGCGGTGGCGGGGACTGGCGGCAACTGGTAGAAATCTCCGCACAAGATCTTCACAGGCATGCGCCCCCACGTCTCCTGCGGGCGCATGTACTTCGCGGGGTCCAGGTTGTAGCGCAACGCCCTGCCGTAGGTCGTGCGCAGTGCATCTGCATGCAGCAAAGGCCCCGGCACAGCACCCAGCTCATCGATCACGTCGACGCCGAGTGTGCCTGTGAGGCGATCCAGCTTTTTCTGCGTCTGTGGCGTCAAGCGCAGCCTGGCTGTCTGCATGGAATCCGACATGAGCAGGCCAGTGGAGGAATGCATGGTCCTGCCGCGCGGGCCGAGGTTGTGTGCGGCGTGGTTGGACTGCGCTTTGCCGAGGTACCCCTGCTCGCCGAAGTAAGTGATGGCCCTCGGCTCCACCACTTTGGAGAGGGTGCGCGTCTTGCCGACACCGCCTCCACCGAGCCAGATCGCTCTGTGGTTGCCTGTCGCGGACGCCACGGGGAGGTGATGCGTTGTCTTGTCTGGTCTGCCGTCAAATCGTTTCTGCAGAGACAACGCAAACAACGCCACCGCGTCAATCTGCTCCTCCGTGCAGTGGGCATCAGTGACGAGCTTCCACGCAACAGCCGCCGGGCCCTGCATGGCCTAGAGCTGCGGAACGAGTTCTGGTTGGGCGTCCTCGGCAGCAGGCTGAGGAGCACCGCTGGGGAGCCAGTCGTCCGCAGCATCGGGCAAGATCTCTCCATCCGGGCTCGCTTGCTTCTTTTGGAGCGCAATGCTTTGCCGCTGTAGGGCGAGCATGTCAGAAAAGGTCTCGTCCAGCCGCGTGCCCTGATATTCCCGCGCGCCGCTGCTGGCTGCAGTGCAAAGCTGGGCTGCAGCATGCCGCTGTACGCTCGGTCGAGGTTCTTCAACTGCTTATCGGCGTAGCTGAGGCGGCCCTTCTGGTCCAAGCGCTGCAGTTGGTCTTGCTGTAGGGCCAGCTCGGTTGCTCTGACGTGGTCCCGCAGCGGAAACCGGGAGATCTCGGTAATCTCGGCGTCCTCCACGTCCTCCTCTACGTCGCTGCCGCCGCCTCCACCCACGTCAACGAGCTCCAGCGGGACTCGCCTCTTGAGCCCTTCGGCATCGCTCGCGGAGTCTTCATCCGCCTCGAGGTGTGCAGTCGTTGCTGGCCGAGGCTTAACCCGCGCCTCCGCCGCGAGGTCCACGTGCGCCAGCACGTCTCGCGCCACGTGCGCGCAGAACTCCGCCAGGGTGCACTGTTCCTCGTGCCACCGGCAGTGGTGGCCACTGAAGGCGAGGATGCGCCGTGCCGCCTCCGCTGGCATGCGCCGCGCCAGCTGGGACCTTGCGAAGTGCGCTAGGCTGAGGAGCACCAGCTCGCCCTCCTCGAGGTGCGCCCGGGGCTCTTTCAGCTCGGAGAAGAGGGTCGCGTCCGCGAGCACGAGCCTCTTGCTGGCCAGGCGACTCCTGGAGTCTGCGCGCGCTGCCAACACGTGGATCTCCGCGCACCGAAGCCGCCACGCCCGCTCGAACGAGTATGGGCGCACGGCGGGGCAGTCGCAGTTCCTCAGCATATGGCTGTACTGAGTAACGCAGCCACAAGAGAGGGGACACTCGCACGCCCAAGGCGTGAAGAGTAGGGCCTTGAAGAGCGAGTTCTGCTCGGGGTCCTGTGCCCAGGTCGGGCACTGGAAGCCATCGATGGTGGGGACGGAACTCCGCGTCAAGTGGACCTCCTGCATGTACCGCGGAGCCAAGACGTAGTGGCTGTCGAAGGCGAAGAATCGCGGTCCGAAAAAAAACAAAAAAAAAAAACAAAAAAAAACAAAAGAAAAAAAAAAAAAAAAAAAAAAAAATAAAAAACAAAAAAAAAAAAGAAAAAAAAACAAGAAAAAAATAAAAAAAAAAAAACAAAAAAGAAAAAACAAACATAAGTAAGAAAAAAAAAAAAGAAATCAAAAAAAAAAAAAAAAAAAAAAAAAAAAAAAAAAAAAATTAAAAAAAAACAAAAAAATAAAAACAAAAAAACAAAAAAAAACAAGAAAAGAACCAAAACGAAAAGAAAAAAAAAAAGAAAAAAAAAAGAAAAGAACAATAATAAAAAAGAAAAGAAAAAAAAAGAAATGAAAGCAAAAACGCCTCAAAGGAACAAAAAAAAAAAAAAAAGGGACAAAAATAAAAAAAAAAAAAAGAGCTTTGCACCCGGCTCGGCTTCAGGACTCGCCGGACGTACATACTGTAGACGTAGTACGGCATGGTCTGCAGGCGAGGGCCTCTGTGGGCGTAGTCGTCGGCCGTGTTCGTGCTGGTGGTGCACACGTGCATGTCCTCGCACTCCGCACCGCCACCTTGCTCGTCACCAGCAGGAGTGTCTCCAGGAGGCTGAGGAGCACCGCTGGTGTCACCTGCTGCGTCCTCCTCCTCGTTGTCGGCGTCAGGGATCTGGATGCGGACTGTTTGTATTGGCACCTTATCATTATGCGTCTCCCCGCCCGAACCTTCATGGTTTAGCAAGCGTTTGCACTGCTGGCAGGCCCACTGTAGTTGTCTCGTGAAGAGCCGCACATTGTGGTGCGACTGGAGGCAGTCGCCGCCTGTGAGGATATGCACGGCCACCTCCGTCGTGGAGATATCCTCCTCCTCCTCTTTCTCCTGCTCCTCCTCCTCCTCCTCCTCCTCCTCCTCCTCTTCCTCTTGCTCGTCCTCGTTCTCGTCGTCCTCGTCTTGCTCGTCCTCCTCCTCCTGGTGCTCTCTCCTCCTCCTCCTCCTCCTCCTCCTCCTCCTCCTCCTCCTCCTCCTCCTCCTCCTCCCCCTCCTCCTCCTCCTGGTGGTCCTCGTTCTCCTCCTCCTGGTGCTCTCCCCCCCCCTCCTCCTCCTCGTCCTCCTCCTCCTCCTCCTCGTCCTCCTCCTCCTCCTCTTCCTCCTCCTCCTCCTCCTCCTCCTCCTTCTCCTCCTCCTCCTCCTCCTCCTCTTCCTCATCCTCCTCCTTTTAGTCCTTCTGGTCCTTCTCCTCCTCCTCCTTCCTCCTTCTTCCTGGTCGCCCTCGTTTCTCGTCTCCTCGTCTTGCTCGTCCTCCTCCCGTGATGCTCTCTCCCCTCCTCCTTCCTCCTCCTCCTCCTCCTCGCTCTCCTCCTCCTCCCTCCTCCTCCTCCTCCTCCTGCCTCCTCCTGGTGGCCTCGTTCTCCCCTCTTGGTGCTCTCCACCCCCCCTCCTCCTCCTCCTCTCCTCCTCCTCCTCCTCCTCCTTCGCTCCTCGTCCTCATCCTCCTTATCCTCCCCCTCCTCCTCCTCCTCCTCCTCCTCCTCCCTCCTACTCCTCCTCCTCCTCCTCCTCCTCCTCCTCCTCCTCCTCCTCCTCCTCCTGGTACTCCTCCCCCTCCCCTCCTCCTCCTCCTCCTCCTCCTCCTCCTCCTGGTCGGTCGTCCTCCTCCTCCTGGTCGTCCTCCTCCTCCTGCTCGTCCTCCTCCTCCTCCTGCTCGTCCTTCTTCTCCTGCTCCTCCTGCTCCTCGTCCTGCTCCTGCTCGTCCTCGTCCTCCTGGTCTTGCTCGTCCTCCCCCTCGTCGTGCTCTTGCCCCTGCTGAAAATGTAGCCCAGGAATGGGAGTTTTGGGAAGTCGAAGAGCACGAAGTTGCCTACAGTTGGCTACGGGCATTCAAAATGTGGCCCGGGAATGGAGTTCTGGGAACTCGAAGAGCACGAAGTGGCCTACAGTTGGCTCCGGGCATTCAAAATGTGGCCCGGGAATGGAGTTCTGGGAACTCGAAGAGCACGAAGTGGCCTACAGTTGGCTCCGGGCATCCAAAATGTGGCCCGGGAATGGCGTTCTGGGAACTCGAAGAGCACGAAGTGTGTGACTGTTGCATCCGGCCCCCCAGAATGTGGCCCGGGAATGGCGTTCTGGGATGTCGAAGAGCACTTTGTGTGTGACTGTTGCATCCGGCCCCCCAGAATGTGGCCTGGGAATGGAGTTCTGGGAAGGCGAAGAGCACGAAGTGTGTGACTGTTGGTGAAAAACGAGCCCGGCTCATGCCGCCCGGAAACGCCCCAACACCTGCCCGGACCCCCCTGTGGAGTGATCTGCTGCTCTCTTTTGATCCCACTAGAAACCTATCAGTCTTCGCTGTTAGGTAAATACTAATAATAATAAAAATAATAATAATGATAATTATAATAATAATAATAATAATAATAATAATAAATAATAATAATAATAATAATAATAATAATAATAATAATAATAATAATAATAATAATAATAATAATAATAGTAGTAATAATAATGATAATAATAATAATACAAAGAATACTAATAATAATGATAATGATGATGATGCTAAGAATAATACGGCACCGTGCAGCAAGCACCGAGCAGAGGAGGTCCCTCCGACGAGTTCGCGGCGTCGGTACTTAATCTGAGTGCTCTTTCGCGGCCCCCGACCCGCAGGTGCCCGGCTTCTCGGGGCGTGGCGCACGACCCTTGGGGCCCGTCGCGTGCGACTGTCCCGACGCCAGGGACCCCCAACATGGACCCCCAGAAGTTACCAAAAAGGCCCAAGGACGGTCCGAGAGGCTCCAAGGACGGTCCCAGACGAGACGGCCCCACAGCGCCCCCGAGACGGCCTAAGACAGCCCAAGAGGCCCAAGAGGCCCTCGAGGCGCCCCAGGAGTGCTCTCCAAGAGCAGCTCAAGAGGCACCCAAGGACCCCAAGACGGCCCTCAAGGCCACAAGACGTCCCAGGAAGGTCCCAAGACGACACAAGAGGCATCCAAAAGGGTCCCAAAAGGGGCCCAAGAAGGGGCCAGAACTCGAACTGACCTGGGAGCCTTTCTCCCGTAGATTGCACCCAAGACCCCCAACATGCCCCCAAAAGACCCCCAAGAAACCCCAAGAGACCCCCAAGAGGCTTCCAAAAGGACCCCAACAGGCCCCGCAGAGGCCCAAAAGAGGCCCCAAGAGCCCACTCAAGAGGCCCCAAGAGTGCTCCGTGAGGACACCCAAGAAGGCATCCGAGAGGTCAAATCATTGATTTATCGTAGGCGTTTGAATTGTTTGCTGGTTATCGCCTTTTCGAGCGTCCAACGCTCCAAGATGGCCGAAGAGGCCGTCAGGATCTCCCCAAGACGGCTCAAGAGGCACCCAAGAGGACCCCAAGATGGCCCCAGAAGGCCCCAAGATGGCCCAGGAAGACCCCAAGACTGCCCAAGATGAGCCCAAGAGGGAGCCAAAACTCGAACTGACCCTGGGAGCTTTTCTCCTGCAGATTGCCCTCAAGACCCCCAACATGCCCCCAAGAGCCCCCCAGAAGCGCCAGGAGGCTTCTGAAAGGGCCCGAACAGGCCCCATCCCCAGGCCAACAAGAGGTCCCAAGAGCCCCCTCAAGAGGCATCAAGAGTCCTTTCAAGAGGCCTCCAAAGGGCACCCGAGAACCACCCAAAGAGACCCCAACGGGCATCCAAGAGGCCTCTAGCCCACAACCCAGACACGGTGGCGGGATAGGCCGACGGCACCAACAAATCTGGCCGCAATTCACGCAACGCCGCCAGACGGCTTTTGACGATGCGTCATCGCTGAGCGGTCCCTGCGAAGTTGAGAGGCGAACTGGATACTCTTTGTTGAGCGGCCCTTTCAAAATCGACTTCTCGCCTGGCTCTTGGCTGCATGCCTCCCCGCCTGCGCACCTCGATGCACTGGTTTCCACTTTGGAAGGCCAGGGAAAGATCCCCGCAGAACGACCAACATTTTGCATCGGTAGTTGTGACCAGCCTTGTAGATGCGGAGAGTGGTAGTATTCCGTCGCAGAAAACGCGGAAGGTCTTTCTCGAACCTCCCCTCCCTTCGATCGAGGAACATTTTACGACATACACATAAGCAAAGATTGTCAGAGGTCCGCGCCGATCCGAGAAATCCGCGCGGTCCTCCGAAAGCCTGTTGTTATGCCAATGATGTGCTCCCTGGCTCTTACCAGAGCCTGAGGCCGCCTGCGGACCGCTCACTCGCCGACTCCCGGCGGCTGGGCCCTGCCCGCTTCCTCCTCCTCGGCCGCCCTCGTCTTTGCCGCCTGCTCTGGCGTCGTTCTCGTCGTCGTCGTCGCTAACGTCGAAAACACGAATCTCCCCCGCCAGAAAGCGCTCCACAAACCCGCGATGCTCCTCCTCCTCCTCCTCCTCCTCCTCCGCCTCCTCCTCCTCCTCCCTCCTCCTCCTCCGCTTCCTCCTCCTCCTCCTCCTCCTCCTCCTCTCCTCCTCCTCCTCCTCCTCCTCTCCTCTCCCCTCCTCCTCCTCCTCCCCTCCTCCCTCCTCCTCCTCCTCCTCCTTCCTCCTCCTCCTCCTCCTCCTCCTCCTCCTCCTCCTCCTCCTCCTCCTCCTCCTCCTCCCGCGCCCCGTGCCCGGCGGCCGCCCCGCCAGAAGCAGAAAGGCCCGCGCCCACGACCGCCGGCGCTGCCAGCGAGGGCCGTGGCCACGAGATCTCCAGGGAGGCGACGGTGGAGGGAAGAGAGACGGAGCAGCACGCCGCCCCCCCTTGTGGAGGCCTGGAAATGGGCACCGACACCAACACAGGAGGTTGCCTCCACAGGGGGAAGACGATCCTCGATTGCGGTGTTGGTGGAAATATTTCGGCCACCTTGGAAGCCAGAATATGACCACCATCACCGAGATCGGGATCGTCTTCCCTGGGTGGAGGCACACCGCCGATCTTGGTGTTGGTGTCAATCTCTAGGCATCCGACAGTTCAAAGTTGGCACGCTCCTCGAAGGCCACTCGGAGGCCCAACAATCGGAAGATCCGAGGACAACACTGCGTTTGGGGGGAGGAGGGGGTGGGGGGGGAACTCGAACCATACGTTCTGCATGAACGTTGCTCAATCGTTTCCGACACCTGGAGCTTCGGCGGCGGCCTCTCGGGGGGCGCCGGGGGGGGGGGGGCGGCCCCTGCGCTGGCCAAGAGAGATCCGCGCGGACACCTAAGAGCGTCCGCCGAGGAAGCACTCTCCCCAAATATGCCCGAGCAGATATGTGTATTGTTGACTCACCTACCTACTGCGACAAGGAAGGTCCCGCGGAACGAGTTCTGAGGCCGACCCCTCTCTTCCCCTCCCCCCTCCCTCCTCTTCCACTTCCCCACCGCGATAGGATTTTCATCATTTCTTTTCAGGCTGCTCTGGAATGCAGCAGCTGTGCACGGCAACCGATGTGCCGTCTAGGCACGGTTCTGACCTGACCTGACCCTTGTTCCGCCGCATGTTTCTCCACAGCCTTGATCAGGGAAACTCGCCTGGGCATCGCTTCTGGACGGGTTGGTGGGGTTATGCGAAGCCTCTAGAGTATGCTTTAACCTACCCTGAGATGTGGGCGCTGTGAAGCCACAGGCACATGGCCAGCGTCATCGGCACCTGCCCCTCCAGACGAAGCCTGCGCGGGAGTGGAAGAGGAGGAGGAGGAGGCGGAGGAGGAGGAGGAGGAGGACGAGGACGAGGACGAGGAGGAGGCGGAGGACGACGAGGAGGAGGCGGAGGAGGACGACGAGGAGGCGGAGGAGAAGGGGGAGCAGGCGGACGAGGACGACGAGGGAGAGGACCCTGAGATCTGGGCGTTGCTATTTTGTTCATACTGGGCGTTTTTCGCCCAGCTTCGGGACCTGGGACATCACAGACCGATCCAGCTCGACAAAGACCATGGTAAGAAGGGGTGCAGGGCTCCAGAAGTGAGTTTTCGCGATGTGGCGATTTTTCCGACACGTCGGACCTCAGGGGAGGGGCTTTACCTGCTTAGAAGGAGTGCGTGTTCCGAAACCTCTGCCAAATTTGCTGATGGGGTCGACGTTGGAGTGATCTGTGTTATTACGAGGGTCACCTCCAGCAACGTCCGACCTCCTCACGAGCGGCGGACGCATCCACAGTCCACGCCCCCGCGGTCTGAATCCGGGGCGCAACCCCGCGACTCACGAGGGGAAGGACAAGCCGCCACCACAAGAACTCCATATCGAACTCCGCGCCCAGAGACCCCCCCCCCGAGCTGGTGGCAGCCGTTCGGGGCTCTCTCTCTCTGGGGGCGCGCCCGGAACGGGGTGCCGCCCGCCAGCTCGGGGGGGGGAGAGGGGAGCCACCCCCTGGCTGGTGATGTTTTTGACTCTTCGATGGTGATGGGTTGCGCGGCCTCACGCGCACGCTCCGCGAGGGGCCCGCCCGCGACAGACTCCCGGCGTATCCACGGAGTCGCGGCCCGGGGGCCCGGCCGGCGACGCCCAGGGCATGGCCCCCGGGCCTCTGGGGTCTGGCTTCTGTTCTGCCGGGCCTCCGGAAGCCCCGACCCCTCTCCCAGGGCCAGCCTGCCACCCCGAGCCGCTCTTTGATGGCCCTGGGGCCCGGCGAGGGTCCCTGGGGGCCGAAGACGGACAAGAGACCCGGCGTCGCGTCTTCCACGCCTGCGCAGCTCGCATGTTCTCTCGGCGGCTCTCCGCGAATGCAGGCTCTGAGCGGCTCTCTCTCCCCCTCGTTTCGCTCGGCTCTTCCTCTTCTTTCGTGCCCGCATCTGCCTCGGCGCGCCCCACCTCTAGCCTGACCAGCGCATGACAGCCTCTTGCACCCTTGCGCCCGCTGCCGCGTTTCTTCACTGGGCGGCGCGCCCGGCGGGAAATGTGAGAGGGCGGGCCTCCTCAGAAGGCTCGGAATTCCCCTGGCCTTCTCAAGAAAGATCCAAGCCACCCCCGAAGGCACGGAAAGCTCCTCAGAAGGCGCCAGGGGTTCTGAGAAGTCCCCCAGGCCTTCTGAGAAGGCCTTCTCCTTCTCATTTCCCCCCTAGCTCGCCAATTTGGGGCCGTCTTGGGACGATCTTTGGAGCCTTTGGGGCCGTCTTGGAGCGTCGGGAACCCGACTGGGCGGACACGCCCAAATCCCTCCACCCCCTGCGGCAAATTTGTGACCCTTGCCCTTTGGGGGGCCCCTTGGGAGTGCTGGAGGGGTTTCTTGGGAAGTCTCGGAGGGGGGCACCTCCCCCCTCCCTCGCCGCCGCTTCGCGCCGCGGGGCCGCGGACAGGCCTGGGGTTAGGTCGGGCATGTCCTCCTACAGGCGGATCTGCGAAGAAAAATCCAAAATGGTCCATACACATAAATATACACACACAAAAAAAAGAGTCGAACACTCGTCCCCTGACTCTTTTTTGACTGTTCTTGAACCCTACTCCTGTAGAGAGCCCTGCCCGACTCAGTGAAAAGCCTGGGGGCACGCCCCGCGCCCGCAGACACCCCTCCCCCGCGCGGGCCTCCTCGCCGCAGATGGCGAAGCCCTCCGCGGGCAGCATCACCCGCTCGGCCTGCGGCCAGCCCGGCAGCTGTAGAGGCGGAGGGGGGGGGGGGACCTCCGGGACCCCTCGCCTCTCGCCCCCCCCCCCCCCGCGAAGGGCGGGGCCCGCGAAGAGGGGCCCCGGAGGAGCCCAGCAAGGGGCCCCAAAGAGCCCTTGCAGGACCACCGTCCCGCACCCCCCAACGCAGGCCCGACAGGGGCCCCAAAGGAGCCCTCGAGGGCCCCGTTTGGAGCCGGCCACGCGCCCTGAAGGGCCGGCCCCCCTTCCGGACTCTCTTCTCTTCACCCCCCAGTGAGGGCCCGACCCCCCGCCCAGCGCAAGTACCTGCCACGTGGTCACGGACTAGTCTTCACCCCCCACTGTGCCGCCCCCGAGCCTGGGCCTGGGCCTGGGCCGGCCCAGGATCTGCAGAGGGTGCTGTTTGCAGCCGGCGCCCAGGGAGGGGCCCCCCCTGGGGGCGGGCGGCTCCCTTCTGCGCCCCGAGGAGGCCCGACGAGGGCAGCCTTCGTGCTCCCCAGGCCCCAACGGCACTGATCGCAGGCCACACCCCGGCGTAGGAATACCCGCTGTGGTCGCCGATTGATCGAGTAGGGGGTTGACTACAGAATTGATCTACCCCAAATTGGGCTCTTCAGTCGAACACATGAAAAAAACGTACGTGTTGCTGTAGGTTCCCAGGAGAAAATATTCTGGGGTAAATCAATTCTGTAGTCGACCCACTACTCGAAATGAACACAGCCTAGACATGCTTGCGTCGTGGAAAAAAGTAAGACGGAAGTTTTCTGCACCATGTTCGGCCTTGGGGCCCCCGGAGTCGTCCACAGAACGACTCAGGATGCAAAAGGGTCGGAGCTTTCTGGGGATCCCGCACAGTCAACCCGTATGATAAGGATGCGCGATAAGGATGCAAGGGCCTTGGAAGGCCATGTCGACACTCTGCGAGCGGGGCGCGGCCAATGGAAGCGGCCAAGGATGGGCCGAAGGGGGAAGGATGCAAGGGCACCCTTGGAAAAGTCGCTCATCCTGACTACACGGGTCGACAGCACTGGAGAAACCATTTACGTCGCAGCGCGGCAGAGGCAGTCCGCACGCGCGTTCGGGCAAGCCGGGCGACGGCACTGCGAATCGTGCCAGAAAGAACAGGAGACAGCGCAGGCCTGGGAGGGGCTCGCACTGGCCCAGGCAGAGGTCGCCATCGAGCTCCGCGAGGGATGCCCTGCGGCTGCTCGCCACGGAGAGCTCCACGGGGCCCCCGCGGAGGTCCTGGAGGAGCGGGGGGCCACGGGTGCACTCCGCCACCCGCGGGCCGCCCGGGCCCCTGGGGCCCACCGCAGGGCAGCTCAGCATGAAGAGTCTGTCCCAGGGAAGCCCTGCGGCCCAGGGCCCGCTGCCACCAGGGCCCTCGCGAGAACCCCCGAGAAGGTATCTTCGAAGGCCCCCGTGGGCTGCTCCTGCTCCTCCTCCTCCTCCTCCTCCTCCTCCTGCTCCTCCTCCTCCTGCTCCTCCTCCTCCTCCTCCTCCTCCTCCTCCTCCTCCGATACCTCCTGCGATTCCTCCTCCATCCTCTCCCTCTTGGTGTATGACGTCTTACCCAGCCCTTTGTCCCACTGCATGCTGCTCCACATCCCTGATCAGGGCAGCTCGCCTGGGCACCAATTCTGGAACTGGGGCTGGTGGGGCTTTATGCGGAGCCTCCAGAAGTTCTTGCCTTTCGGAAATGGGCGCTGCTGCTGCAGAGCTCTCGTCCCTTCGACCGTCGCTCCACCTTCCCCGCCTCCATCTCGGCCGCCCCTTCCCGACCAGCCATAACTGGGGGGAGCTGTGCTCTTACCCCCCCTGGGGGAACCCATCGCATCGACGATTCCTCGAGAGGGGCGCCGAGACATCGCCGGGCCCCCCGCAAGGGGGGGCAAGCACCGCAGCTCCCCCGGCTGTGGCTGGCCTGCCCTCCCCCGGCAGCCTGCTCCAGGTCCATGCAGCAGAAGCCCGCGCGGGCGTCCAGCTGGTCGAAGCCTCGCGGGCGCCCGCGGCCCCCCTCGGCGCCGCTGCGGCTCGGCCGCGCGGGCCCTCGCGGTGGGCGTGGTGCGCGCGTGGCGTGTGCGTGCGTGTGCGCGTGCGTGTGCGCGTGCGCGTGCGGCCCGTGAGCAGCCGGTGCTCGCCTGCCTGCTGGATTGTTTTTCGCGCCACCGCGATCGCAGCGAGCGGGTCGGCGAGCACAGCGCAGCTTGCAGGCAAAGAGAGAGTGAAGACAGCTCGAACCCACCGCGGAGAGAGAGAGAGAGAGAAAAAAAAAAAAAAAAAGAGAGCGAGAGAGAGAGAGAGAGGGAGACAGAGAGACTCGAGAGAGGCACGCGGTACCCCTCGCTCGCCTGACCGAAAGTGCGGCCGGCGGCCTCTGTTCGTGTGCAGGGAGGTGGGCCGAGGACCCCGTGCTGCTCCTCCTCCCCCGTGATGTCGCCCTTGGCGTCGTCAACTCAGCTGCGCCACCTCCAGCTCCCTGCGGCGGGGAGAACGTGGTGAAGGGCGGGATCTGGGGCGCGAACTGCGCGCCCGAGCGTGACACGCGCACCCGAGCGCGAAGCACGCGCCCGAGCGCGAAGCACAGCGCTGCAGGGCAGGCAACGTTGAGCACGGGGCATGCTCGCACTCTGCCGTGCAGTCAGGAAGATCGCAAGAAACAGCAGCTTCACCAAATGCGTGAAAGCCTCAAGATTAAAAAAGCAGAGCGATACGAAACTGGGCCCAGGCTTCGCTGTTCAGGGCTTCGGAGTGCCAGCTTCGCACTCTGCGCAAGGTGGGACGCACAGTCTGGCCTGGACGGGCCATCGCAGTTACGACAATTGCCGCGGGTGACTCCCAGAGAAAGTATAGCATGGCATGCTGATCCCCCCCACCCTCCTTCTCACCTCCTCCAGGGCTGGGCACTGCCTAGTGCAGGAGCTCTACGCGGCGCTTGTTTCAGACCGCCTGTTGACCCTGCAGCGGGGGAGACGGGATGAGGGAGGACGATGTTCATGTTAGGACGGCGAAGGGAGGACAAGGGCGCGCACGCGCAACCCCACGAGGTTCCGCATCGAGAGGTACGACTTCAGTGGCGTGCAGGCGCCACGACCATCGAAAGGTACGATTTTCCAGGGCGTGCAGGGAGCAATCCGATCGAACTCCTGCCTCAGTTCTGGAGGCTCAACCCTAAACAGCAGCTGAACGAGATACGAGAAGAATATTACCCGAAGCTTCGCTGCTCGGGACTCCGAAGTGCACATCCTGGAACTCTGCTCAACTCTGGAATACACACTCTGGCCTACACTGGCCTTCTCCGTGACGACAAACTGCCGCGGGTGCTTCCCCCGAGGATCCATGGCACGCAGTCCACTTTCCTCTAACATCCCCCATACCCCCCCCCTCCTCCCACAGGGTGGGCCATGCCAGGCGCAAGAGCCATGCGCGGAGCTTGTTTCAGCCCGCCCGATGGACCCTGCCGCCAGGGAGGGGAACGAAAGAGGAACAACGCTAGTACAAAAACATAAGAGGATAGAAGGGGGAGATATTGCGCAGAGACACAACCGTGCCTCGCTCCAGGCACGCTTTACAAAAGAGGCCCTGGCCTCCTCAATTGCGCCCCCCGCCTTTCCCCGACCCACGGGGGGGCCCGCGGCTCGGAGCTTCAAGCAAAAATCGCCCCGGTCGCCCCAGGCGGCCCGCAGCGCCGCCTCCGCCCCGTCGCCGCCGATGCTATTGCCACGCAAGTCCAGCAACTTCATACAGGGCGCGGAGGGCAGCGCCTATGTCAGGGCCTCCGCCCCGTCGCCGCCGATGCCGTTGCACGACGAGTCCAGCCACCACAGACAGGGCATGGAGGGCAGCGCCCCCGCCAGGGCCCCGGCGCCCGCGCCGCCGAGGGCGTTGCTCGCCAGGCACAGCATCTGCAGGGCGGGCATGGAGGGCAGCGCCCGCGCCAGGGTTTCCGCCCCGTCGTCGCCGATGCCATTGTCCGACGGATGCAGCCTCCGCAGGGCGGGCATGGAGGGCTCCGCCCCGTCGCCGCCGATGCCATTGCTGGACAAGACCAGCCACCTCAGGCCGGCGGGCATGGAGGGCAGCGCCCCCGCCAGCGCGCGGGCGCTCGCGCCGCCGAGGGCGCTGCTCGACAGGCACAGCATCTGCAGGACGGGCATGGAGGGCAGCGCCCCCGCCACGGCCTCCGCCCCGCCGCCGCCGATGCCATTGCCCGACAGCTGCAGCCTCCGCAGGGCGGGTATGGAAGGCAGCGCCTGCGCCAGGGCCTCCGCCCCGTCGCCGCCGCTGCCATTGCCCGACAATTCCAACCAATCCAAGCCGGGCACGGAAGGCAGCGCTCCCGCCAGTGCCCGGGCGCCCGCGCCGCCACTTAAGGGCGTTGCTCGACAGGCACAGCATCTGCAGGGCGGGCATGGAGGGCAGCGCCCCCGCCAGGGCCTCCGCCCTGTCGCCGCCGATGCCATTGCCAGACAGCTGCAGCCTCCGCAGGGCGGGCATGGAGGGCAGCGCCTGTGCCAGGGCCTCCGCCCCGTCGCCGCCGCTGCCATTGCCCGACAATTCCGACCAATCCAAGCTGGGCACGGGGGGCAGCGCCCCCGCCAGCGCCTGGGCGCCCCGGCGCCCGCGCCGCCGAGGGCGCTGCTCGCCAGGCACAGCATCTGCAGGGCGGGCATGGAGGGCAGCGCCTGTGCCAGGGCCTCGCCGCCCGCGCAGCCGATCACGCAGCTGCTCAGGCGCAGCCCCTCCAGGCGGGGGCACAGCCGCCGCCAAACCCCGCGGCCTGCTCGGGGGTCGGAGGCGGAATCTGTTCGAAGGCGAGCTTCGTCACGCCGGCCAACTGCGCGCGGCTCATCCGGCGGAAGATCGCCTTCACCGCCTCCCGGTCCGCGCCGTTAGTGAAGGTCTTGCCCTCGATGTGCTGGTCAACCTCGCTAGTGCCCACTGGCCACCCATTGCCAGTCGCTGGCGCTCCCGCCCCTTGCCCCAGGTCGGCCACTGCTGACCACTTCGCCCTCGCTTCCCCGTGATACAGCTGCTTGATCTGCTCAGCGGAGCACAGCTCGTAAGCCGTCCAGCCCGACTGGTGGTAGCCGGACCCTCGCGTGCTTCCCCGCTCCCGGGGATGCTGCGTCAACAGGAAGACGTCTGTGGCCTGGTGGGCGTACCAAAGGTCCACCGTCTCGTGCAGCCTTCTCCGCGGGCGTGCGCTTAGCCTCGTCCACGGCCTTCCGGGCACGCGCTTCGCTATTGCCCTTCCGCAAGGCGGCGGCCTTCACCTCATCGGCCTTGTGGGGGCCGCACTGCAGCAGCGAGGGCCAATCCCAGAAAACGCCCATCTCGCTGAACCCCGCGAAAGAGGCATAGGATTTGGAATACTTGCCGCGTTTTTGCTCCAAAGCGCCTATCAGCAAATTCACCCGCAACCCCTCGGGGTCGGGATGCTCGTGCGTACCCCAGCAAAATGAAATGGCGATGATCGGCGCAACCTTGCCCCCTCTTCCTCGTCCGCCCGCCTTCCAAACGGCGCGGAGCTCCCCCGCGGACACGAAGGCCTCCTCGGGCAGCTCCTGGCGCCTCTTCAGGACCGAGCCGCGCTGCTGCAGCAGCCACGACATGCGGACCAGGCGCACGGGGTGGTGGCCCTCCACGGCGCACGCGCGCGCATCGAACAGCTCTCAACGCCCGTGCACCGGCTCAGGTCGAAGGGCTTTCCTTGCGCAGGCTATGGGGCGCTCAGTTGCGCCTGAAGCGTCAAGGTCGAAGGGCTCATCCACCTTCTCGCTGCCCGCGCGCCCCCTCACCGAAGGGCGCGGCGCCTTTCTCCCGCGGGGGGAGGCGGCGCCGGGGCTCGCCCTCCTCGCAGGACGGTGGGCCCTGTCCTGGCCGAGCGCCATGCAGAACCTATCGTGATGGCGCGGCAGCCTGCTGGCCAGGCGACCTGAAGGTTGCAACAAGCTGTTGGGCCTTGTGCTGCATTGTTTTGTGTTCGTGTGGTGTGTTGTGCGTGTTGTGTGTTGTGTGCTGTGTGTTGCATGTTGCGTTGTGTAATGTTGTGTGTTGTGTGTTGTGTGCTGTGCAATGTGTTGTGAGGTCTGTGGTGTGTGTGTGTCTTGTGTTGTGTGGTGCGGTGTGGTGTGCTGTGGTGTGTGGTGTGTGATGTGTGGTGCGTGGTGTGCGTGTTGTATAATGTGGCCTGTGTGTGGTGCTGTGGTGTGAATTGATTGTTGTGTGTTGTGAAAGCGTGTCTCTGTTTCTCCGTGTATGTGTGTGCGCGTGTGTGTAGTGTCTGCGTGTAAGTTTGTGTGTGTGTGTGCATCTGCATGTGCGTGTGCACGTGCGTTGCATGCGCTGTGTGTATGACTTACGCCGCGCCGCATCGCGTGGCCGCGACGCCAAATAGTGTATGTAGACGTTGTGGTGTGGGTTCTGTTGTTGGTTGTTTCGTGAGTTGAGTAGTTTGTGTGCGTGCGCCTGTTGCGTGTGTTGCGTGTGGTGTGTGTTGCGTGTGTTGCGTGTGTTGCGTGGGTTGCGTGTGTTGCGTGTGTTGCGGGTGTGCGGTGTATGGTGTGTGTGTGTGTGTGGTGTGGTGTGGTGTGGTGTGGTGTGGTGTGGTGTGGTGTGGTGTGGTGTGGTGTGGTGTGGTGTGGTGTGGTGTGGTGTGGTGTGGTGTGTGGTGTGGTGTGGTGTGGTGTGGTGTGGTGTGGTGTGGTGTGGTGTGGTGTGGTGTGGTGTGGTGTGGTGTGGTGTGGTGTGGTGTGTGCGAGTGTGTGTGTGTGTTGTGTGTGTGGGTGTGTGTGTGTGCGTTCTACGCGTTGTCGCCGCGCGCAGGGCCGCGACGCCAAAAAGTGTGTGTGTGATGTGTGTGTGTGGGTGTGTGGTTATGTGTGTGGCTGTGTGCGTGCGTCTCTGTGCGTCTATGTGCCTGTGTGTGCGCGTGAGTTTGTGTGGTCTGTGGCCTGTGCGTATGCTTGTGTGCATGCGTGGTGCGCGCGTGCGGTGTGTGGTGCGCGTGTGCGTGTGTGCGTGAGCTCGTGTGCACATGTGCTCGCGCGCGTGGTGAGCGCGTGCGTTTTCGTGTGAGTGCGAGTATGCGCGTGCGTGCGTGTGCGTGTGCGCCTGCGTGTGCGCGTGCGCGTGCGTGTGCGTGTGCGCTGGCGCTGTCGCCTCGTGCGCACCCTCGGGCCCGCTGGAAAAGCGGGCTGAATGAGATGGCGGGGACCGAAGCTGGCAGCGCGTTAGCCCCCTTGCCCCCTCCCCCTTTCCCTCCCCCTGTCCCTCCCCCACCCCCTTCTCCAACGGAAGCGCCAATCAACGCAGTGTAACATATTGATGCTGAAAGGCTGTGGGACTGCCGAACGTAGGATGCTACACTGCACGGATAACAGCAAACGAGGACACCCAGAAGATCCGCCACAGTGCCGCTGGGCACTCAGTGGAGTGTCCTCAGGTCACTTCGAGCTCTCTGCATTGAGTACTGAAAATGCCCTCGGAGTCACCGTATTCTATATGTTTGAAAAGCCCGACGCCAAAATTCACAGATCTACTGCGGCGTCCCGTATGGCATTGGGCCAGCGCACGACGTTCCCAGAGGCTAGACGCCGCCATGACTGGCCAACAAGGTCCCAAGAGGACCCCAAGACAGTCCAAGAGGGGCTCGAGACGGCCAAAGAGCGCACCAAGACGCCCAATACGGCCTCGAGATGGCCCGAGAGCTTAGTGGGTCTGAAAGCGTCCGTTCTCCACTTCTCACTCCTAGCTCTGCAAAACGTGCTAAAAACTGCAATACAGAAAGCGGGCGTCAGGCAACCGGCATCGTGATATCTCGAAACGTGTTGGAAACGCCATGGCAACGCAGATGAAACGGGCAGGTAGGCCATGCGCAGGTCCCAGACCCGAAAACGCAACAAGAGAGGCGCCCCGAGCTCATCAAGCATGTCGATCTACAGATAGAACGAGACAGCGCCCTCAGTGGCTGCAAGAACCTCTGCGCCCAAGAGGCGCCCAAGACGCGCCAACAGGCAAATCTCACTGATGGCCCTCGGGTTGCCAAAGGACTTCAGCGTCTCGCCGTTTCGAGCGTCAGCCCCCCCCCCGAAGACGGCCCACGAAGTATCCAAGATCGCTCCAAGACGGCCGAAGAGGCTCCCAAAAGAGAGCCCCCAAGATGGCCCCAAGAGAATGTGACCCCCGCACGGCCCGGGAGGGTGCCAGCAGAGGACCCCAGGAGGTCCCCGAGAGGGGGAGCTCGAAGCGGCCCTGGGAGACCCTCGCAGAACACGGCCCGCAAGGCCCCGAACGTGTCCCAAGAGCCCCCAGAGGAGGCGCCCGAGACGCCCCCCAGAGGCACCCCAGAGGCACCCCAGAGGCCCAGGGAGCCCGCTCAAGGGGCCTCCAGGAGCACCCCGAGAGACCTCGGCAGGCATCCAAGAGGCTCCTGGCCCACAACCCAGGGACGGAGGGGATCGGAGGCGGAATGCGCCAAAGGCCACCAGATACTCGAAACGAGGGGCATCTTTCTTGGACCGGATGCGTTCCGAAGCTGATGCATCGCGCGGATAGCGGCCAACGCGAAAAGAGCGACACCGAACCAGCACCAAGCGCCGTGCAAACGCGTGACAAAGCAGATGGGCAAGATCATCTTACAGATAGGAAGCGTCGAATCGCAACCAGATTCAGCATCCGAGGTCGAAATGAGAATCGCAATCGGGAAACAGGAAGGGACTTGAACCAAAACTGGAATCGAAAAAGGGGCGTCAGAATCGGAACGGAACGGGCCGGAACCGGGCCTGAGATGTATGCGATCGGAGACAGCTGCATCGCACGGATGACAG
>CAUYUJ010005469.1:372207-382987 GCA_963575745.1 Prorocentrum cordatum | reverse complement strand
TCCTCCTCCTCCTCCTCCTCCTCCTCCTCCTCCTCCTCCTCCTCCTCCTCCTCCTGCTCCTCCTTCCCCTCCCACTCTCGAGTCGATGAAGCAGAGCTGTAAGTAAGGAACAGGAGTGTCCCTGTTGTCCCCTTCTCCCAGAGCTTGTGCGTGCATTTCCTGTCGCTTGCCGCTGCCACTGACGATCGACCTTGGGCGGGTCACGGGCCCACACGGTGCTCACAGCCCCCGACTCGGACCGTCTCGCCAAGCTGCGTCCAGGAGAGAAAAAACGTGGCAGACACCCTGCTCTCCGCCGATTGTACCCTCCTCCTCCTCCTCCCTCTTCCTCCTCCTTCCATCCTCTCCCCCCTCCCTCCTCCTCCTCCAGCCTCACCTCCTCCTCCTCCTCCTCCTCCTCCTCCTCCCTCCGCCTCCTTACTCTCCTCCTCCGTTTTCTCCTCCCTACCTCTCCTCCTCCTCCTCCTCCCTCCCCTCCATCCCTTCCTCTACCTCCTCCTCCTCCTACCTCCCCCCCCCCAGCGATGCAAGGACGATGTCACACGCTCTCTCTTCAGAAGAAACAAAAAAACGCTCTCTCCTTTTACGCGAAAGCTCGTTGAGACCTCACTATCTCTCGCCCCAGAGGGATGGTTCAAGGTCAAGGTCTCCTCCTCCTCATCCTCCTCCTCCTCATCCCCCCTCCTCCTCCTCCTCCTCCTCCTCCTCCTCATCCTCCTCCTCCTCATCCCCCCTCCTCCTCCTCCTCCTCCTCCTCCTCCTCCTCCTCCTCCTCCTCCTCCTCCTCCTCCCCCCCAAGCGCCCTGCAAGAGAGGGCACGACTCTCCCCCACCCCGCCTCGGGCAACACGCCGGAGCAGACCGCGCAGGCGGAGCCCACCATGAGCCGGATCTGGTTGTAGAGGAAGAACTGCCCTCGCAGCCTGGGGAGGGCACGGGGCGAGACGGAGGAGGAGGGAGGGACGAGGAGGAGGAGGAGGAGGAGGAGGAAATAGGAGGGAGAGCAGGAGGCAAGGCAAGGCAAGGCAACTCTAGGGTGCTATCAGATGCGCCTACTTACATAAAAAGTTAATAAATCAACGAATCGACACCGAATGTTGAATGACTTCCGATGGTTTTTAGGGAGGCCATTTTCTAGATTTGGGGGCAGATTTGGAAGGACCGAAACCCATACCGTGTCATGACACTGGAAATGACGCCAGCTGCTGCAGCGGGAGCACGATTTGGAACGAGCGGAAGCGCGGAAATAAGGCCAGCGCTTCAGCGAGAGCAGCATTTAAACAAAAACAGTAAAACAAGCGCGGAAGCGCGGAAATGAGGACGCGTAGCCTGACATAGCATCGAGTGGCGACGCCCCAAAGTGGCGGGGGCTTCTGCGGCCCAAGAAATCAAAGAACCGACACCGCATGTGGAATCACTTCCGATGGTTTTAGGGGGGGCATTTTCTAGATTTGGGGGCCTAGTTGAAGGACCGAAAACCATGCCGTGGCATGGCACTGGAAATGATGACGCCAACGCTGCAGCGGGAGCACGATTCGGAACGAGCGGAAGCGCGGAGATGAGGCCAACGCTGCAGCGGGAGCACGATTCGGAACGAGCGGTAGCCTGAAAATGAGGCCGGCGATCCAGCGAGAGCAGCACTCTGACGACAAACAAAAAAAAGCGCGGAAGCGCGGAAATGAGGACGCGTAGCCTGACATGGCATGGCGTGGCGACGCCCCAAAGTGGGGGGCTTCTGCGGCCTATTGGAAGGACCGAAAGCCATGCCGTGGCATGGCGCTGGAGGTGAAGACTGGATGGCGGCAGTTGGTGGTGCATATCTTTAAAAATCCAGTCCTCGCTGGGTTTTGTCTGTTTGATGTTGAAGGCGGTCGGCGCGTGCGCCGAGCAGTACGAGCCACGTCGTGGCGAGGCAGCTGGTGGTGCAGGATGGGGTATCGGGGGTTGGAGACCGGAGGTCGGCCACGTGAGGCGGGAGGTCGATGGGCGGGGGCCTCGAACGCTGGAGGTGGAAAGTCGGATGTCCTCGGCTGTGGGTGGGTGGCGGGAGTCGGAAGTGTTGGAAGCTGGAATGGAGGTCAGGTGAGGCGGGAAGGCGATGGGTGGAGGTCGAGAGCTGGAGAAAGGTGGAGGTCGAAAGCTGGAGGTGGAAAGCTGGGTAGCGATAGCTGGTGGTGAATGTTGGGAGTCGCAAACTGGAAGCTACAGGCCGGTCAGGTGAGGCAGGAGGTCGATATAGAGGAACAATAAACAGCATAAACATAAACTTTCGGCGCTCCGCGCGAATTTCTTGGATCTGCGCTGGACCCCCTCCCCAACGCGCGGAGCGCACCAGGAGCGGCGCCGGAGGCGCAGCCAGGGGGGGCCCAGCGCCGATCCAAGAAATCCGTGCGGAGCGCCAAAATCTTATGGTTATTGTGTTTTTTCTCTGTCTACGATAGGTGCATGTCTTCAGCTGGCGGCGGTGGTGGGGATCCGTCCACTGTGCTGCCAGTGCGGCGCCGGAGCGCCAGAATGTTGGCCCGCGCAGAAGAAACATCAGGGGGAACGGCAGGCGGAGACCGGCTCAGGGAGAAAAATATCGACCTGGGATCGTCGATACGTCGCAGAGAGATCGGCGACAGGCCCCCGATAGCGAGACGACAGGTTCTTGTGCAATGTGCTCTTCGAGCCGCATCGACCTGCGATTGCCCTGGGGCCCGAAGCCGCGCGAAGACACCCCTTGTGAACAACATTGCAGCGCCCAGATCACAGAATCCCCCTCCGCCTCCCTCCCTCCCTCCCTCCCTCCCTCCCTCCCGTCCCTCCCTCCCCCTCTCGCTCTCATCCCCTCCCCCCCTCCTCCCCCTCCTCCTCCCCCTCCCCCTCCTCCTGCTCCTCCTCCTCCTCCTCCTCCTCCTCCCTCCTCCTCCCCTCCTCTCCTCCTCCTCCTCCTCATCCTCCTCCTCCATCCTCATCCTCCTCCTCCCCCTCCCTCCTCTCTCCTCCTCCTCCTCCTCCTCCTCCTGCTCCTCCTCCTCCTCCGCTCCCATCCTCCTCCTCCTGCTACTCCTCCTCCTCCTCCTCTCCCTCCCCCTCCCCTCCCCCTCCCCCCCTGCCCCCTCCCCCTCCCCCTCCCCCTCCTCCTCCTCCTCCTCCTCCTCCTCCTCCTCCTCATCCTCCTCCTCCTCACAGACCTCCCACACCAAGCGAAAGCTCTGTCATTCAGTGAACAACGAGCGCCGACTACAGATTCAAGAGCTACCAGGCTGGGGCAACGGAGGCGGAGGAAGAGGCGGAAAAGGAGGCAGAGGAAAAGAAGGGAGGGATGAGGGGGGGAAAGCTTGTCCAAGCCTGAAGCTCGAGCCAGGGAGAAGCCCACGGAGAAGCTTCGACCGCTCAGACGTACAGGCGGGTTATTGCGCACAGGACGCGCGACAGGACACAAGACTCTTCCGACGGCAACATGGCCTCCAAAACCACAGGACGCCAGGTTACCCTAGACAAGGGCCCTGACCTCCCGCCGGCGCGACGCGCTCAGACCGCCGCGGGCCAAGCCACCGACAACCGCGGAAACCACAGGACGCAAGGGCACCCTGCCCTTCGGCCGCAGAGGACACGACGCGCGATGCACAGGACACAAGAGCACCCTTGATTTCGCAGGGCCGACCTACTAATGGAACCCGACTGTACGCTGTGGGTTCAAACAGGTTTCCAAAAGCTTTCCAGACTTAGCTGATGAGAACCCCCCCACACAAAGCACAAAATATGCCAGGCATATCTGTTTCCACAACCCTGGTCCAATGCAACGTATGCCTCGACCCGGCACCTCCACGGAGCAGATCCGAAAGGGTGGGGTTGAGGGACTGGCAGGAGGTTGCGGTTCGATCTAAGACCACCCGAAGACACTGCAGGCACCGACAGAAATCCCCTGGTGACAGTCGGGGCGGCGGTTGGGGCCTGGAGTCCGCACCGCTTTGGAAGCTCGGGGGTCTGGACAATTTACCAAACCGCTCTTCACAAGTGAGCCAAGCCTGCAGAATGAATGGAGCCCAGTGGCCAAGCTTTGATACTCGGCCTCAGCTTGCTCAACCTTGAAGCTCAACAGGAAACAACATATGAAGCCCAGCACTTAACTTAGCTAGCTCGTCCGCCTTTGTTGAGCCAGCAATGCTTAAAAATCATCACCGTCCTGCGCCTCCTCCTCCTCCTCCTCCTCCTCCTCCTCCTCCTCCTCTTCCTCCTCGTCCTCCTCCTCCTCCTCCACCTCCTCCTCCTCCTCCTCCTCCTCCTCCTCCGTCTGCTCCTCCTCCTCCTCCGCAGCAGCGATGCCTGCAGGTCGGCTCTGAAAGACTGCGAGCCTGCAGAGCGGCAGCAGCAGGCGCTGATGCTGAAGGTGATCATCACGTCCGAGCTGCTCTAGACGGAGCTTGGCGAGCGGGTGGAGAACCAGCGGAGGTCAAGACCAACTTCGAGTTCGTCATCGAGCTCGCGCCAAGGCCAGGGCTTCTCGAAGACCTCGGCGGTGCCACAGCGGTGACAGCAGGAGACTACCAGACGAGCCGCACGCAGCAGTCGGTCGTAGCAGCGATGGGCTCTGCGGACTACCAGGAGGGCCCCTTCAGGGTTGAGGAGTACCGCATCGGGTACCCAAGCGAGTCCAGCTCCGAGAAGGCGGACGCCTTCGAAGAGTTCGCGCAGCAGTCGGTGGTCGCAGCCATGGGCTGCGCGGACTCCAAGTGGCGGCGACTGCGACGTCGGCAGCGGCTGCGTTCGGGACAGCCCGAACTTCGCCTCTGGCGTCTGGTGCCGCTCAACCAACATCAACAGGGAGCCACGGCACAAACCTGCCATTGGGTCGGGCATGTCCTCCTACAGGCGGATTTTGGAGAAAAAATGAAGAATACTCCAAACATATTCAAGAATGGTCAAATAAAACCAAGCTATAGTTTGATTAGTTTTAAACGTTCCCACTGTAGAGGGACAGGCCCGACTTACACCTACCATTATCAGTCAAACAATCTCAAAAATAATCGGTTTCTCCGGGCGCATCTTCGAGTCCGAGCAGCAGGTTGTAACAGCCATGGGCTCGGCGGAGTACGACCACATGGAGGTCGGCAGCGAGTTCGCGCAGCAGCTGGCGGTTGCAGCCGTGGGCCCAGCGAGCTGCAACAACCAGGGGAGCCAGATCTTGCCGAAGCTGCGGGGTGTTCCAGTCAAGTACGACGTGACGAATAAGTACGGTTTCATCGAGTCCGACGGTGACAGAGGCAATGTGTTCGCGCATGCGGCTGACCGTCCTGTTCTTACGTCAACCAAGCCAGGCTTGGAGATGGAGTACAGCTTGGAGTGGCACACTCAAAAAGGTAAGCACGAAGAAGTGCCCAGCGAACAGCAACAAGGAGTCGTTGGTCAAGGGGGATCTCGCGTGGAGGCTCTTGCGGCGTGCGGCGTTGCGGGCAGCGCCCTGAAGCAGTATACGACGGCGCGCTCACGGCGCTTGCAGCATCCGGAGTCGCGGACAGCGACCTCAAGAAGATCGACGGCGTGCTCAGTGAGCTCGGTGCGGCTACCGCGGGAGGCTGAACATCCGAGCGAAGATCTCAACCCTGTGATGCCCGCCAGAGCTGGAAGCTATTTCGATGAGGGACCTTTGCCACCTGATTTGCAATCTCTCGCTCTTGCTCTGGCTTGGGCTCCTCTTCCCCGCGGCCGAGCTCGGCTGTGGCGGTCGCGCGTGCCGCTTG
Organism: Prorocentrum cordatum; assembly: GCA_963575745.1. Lineage (NCBI taxonomy): Eukaryota > Dinophyceae > Prorocentrales > Prorocentraceae > Prorocentrum > Prorocentrum cordatum. Next base: position 377,262 of record CAUYUJ010005469.1, on the reverse strand, counting down.
GCGCATCGCTTCTCAGCGAAGCGTAGGACGTAGGGTCGTCTGCGTGCTTTTGATAGTAGGTCGGGCCTGTCCCCGACGCAGGGGGATTTGGGGCGAAAAATAAAAAATACCCCCCCCCCGCCAAAAAAAAACAAAAAAACAAAAAAAAATGTCGAACAATCGTCCCCAGACTATCCTTTACTATGTTTAAATATTCCTCCTGTAGAGGGACAGGCCCGACTTAATTCTGATACGGCGGCACAGGTGCATGGTGTTGTCAGCCCGCGTGAGGCGTTCGGTTTTTGCCGTGCCGAGCGTCGCCTCGAAGCCCTGCCCCCGAAGTCCAGGGGAGAAGGGCCCGCAGTGCTGAATCGAAGGATTGAGCACTGAGCTTCGCAGGCTGCGGATGACTTCCGTCCATGCCCCCTAACTCGCCATTTCGCATCGTCACCATCCTCCTCTTTCTCCTCTTTCTCCTCCTCCTCCTCCTCCTCCTCCTCCTCCTCCTCCTCCTCATCATCATCATCATCATCATCACATCATCATCATCACCATCATCATCATCTCATCATCATCATCATCATCATCATCATTCATCATCATCATCATCATTCATCATCATCATCATCATCATCACATCAGCTCATCATCCTCATCGTCATCATCATCATCATCATCATCATCATCAGCAGCATCATCATCCTCATCATCATCATCATCATCCATATCATCATCCACATCCTTCTCCTCCTCCTCCTCCTCCTCCTCATCCTCCTCCTCCTCCTCCTCCTCCTCCGCCTGCGCCTCCGCCTCATCCCTCTCCCCATCGGCCCGGAGGGGAGCGGCCGGGCCCGGCGAAAGGCCCCACGCTGGCCGCCTGACCCGGAGGAAGGTGCCGCCGAGCGCGGGCTCGGCCGAGGTCTTCCAGATGGTGCTCTGCGTGTGCCTCATCACCTCGCGGCGAGGGAGAGAGGACCTGCTCAGCCTCCTGCTCAGCCTCCTGCTGGGTGCACCTTCAGGATGGTGCTCTGCGTGTATCTCAACTCCTCCTCCTCCTGCTCCGCCTCCTGCTCCGCCTCCTGCTACGCCTCATCATCCTTCCCATCCTCCTCCTCCTCCTCCTCCTCCTCCTCCTCCTCCTCCTGCTTCCTCCTCAGTCCCTCCTCCTCCTCCTCCGCCTCCTCATCCGCCTCCTCCTCCGCCCCCTCCTCCTACTCCTCCTGCCTCCCCTCCTCCTCTTCCTCATCGTCGCTATCTTCCTCCTCCTCCCTCCTCCTCCTCCTCCTCCTCCTCCTTCTGTTCCGCCTCATCCCCACTTCCTCCATCCCCTCCTCCTCCTCATCCTCCCTTCCTCCGCCTCCTCCGCATCCCCTCCCCGCCCCCTCCCTCCGCCTCCTCCTCCGCCCCCGTCCTCCTCTTTGCCGCCTCCTCCATCTACTCGCTCGCCTCCCTCGCTATCTTCCTCCTCCTCTCCTCCTCCTTCCTCCCTCCACCTCCTCCTCCTCCTCCTCCTGCTCCTCCTCTCCTCCTCCTCCTCCTCCTCCTCCTCCTCCCTCCTCCTCCTCCGCCTCCTCATCCGCCTCCTCCCTCCGCCCCCTCCTCCTACTCCTCCGCCTCCTCATCCTCCTCTTCCTCATGTCGCTATCCTTCTCCCTCCTCCTCCTCTCCTCCTCCTCCTCCTCCTCCTCCCTTCCTCCTCCTCTTCTTGCTCCGCCTCCCTCCGCCTCCTCCTCCTCCTTCCTCCTCCTCTCCGCCTCCTCCTCCTCCTCCTCCTCCTCCTCCTCCTCCTCCTCCTCCTCCTCCTCCTCCTCATTGTCAGCGTCGTCGTCGTCGCCCGGGCACCCCAGCTCTGCGTCGCCGCGGCGAGCCCGCGTGGGGGGGGGGCGGCGCCCCGCCAGCGGGCGTCCGTGTGACTACGGGTGGCGCTGGCGCGCTGGCCCGAAAGCCGTCGGAGGCGACGGCTGGAGCGGCTCGACGATCCTCGAAGCAGGCGCGTTGCACGACACGCGAAGCGCCCACTCGCCAACGGCCCGGATCCGCCGTGGGGGATCTACGATCCCTCACATCGCAGAAGCTTGAAAGCGGATCGCCGATCCTCGAAACAGGCGCGTTGCACGACTCGCGAAGCAGCCACTCGCCAACGGCCCGGATCCGCCGTGGGGGACCCACCATCGCTCGGACGTCCATTCCCCGTGCATGTTTCGGTTCCGTGCGTGCGTTCTCCGCGCGCCACCCCGCGCGGAGAACGCCGCCCGCGCGCGGAGCCGCCACGCGCGGCGCCCCCGACGCGAGCGGGAGCCGGCGCACGACCCCGCGGAGAGCACGCCGGCGGCCGCCGCTGCCGGCGCCGCGCCGGCGGCCGCCCGCGGCGGCGCCGCGCCCGGGCCGCCCGCGCCGGGGCCGCTCGCGCCGGGGTCGTAGCGCCAGCGCGCCCTCGGATCTGGGCGCTGCAAATTTTCTCTCCCCGGGCGTTCTCGCCCGACGTCGGGTCCGGGACCATCGCAGATCGGCCTGGCTCGAAAAGTGGCGCAGAAAGGTGGAGTCCAGGGTTCCCGTCGTGATCTCTGGCGAGGTTGCAACTTGTCTGCAACGTCGGATCGCAGGGAGTGTTTGTCCGTCTTCGCTCCCAGTGCACCCCACCGCCCGCCGACAAGCGTCTGGCTGCCCCTGGCCACCTGGCGCCCGCGGGCTCCAAAAGTGCTTGTCCGTCGAGACCGTTCCATGCGGCGCAGGTGGTGTCGTGATCTGCTGGCGGGGCTGGACGGGGTGAACACACATCAGACGCCGGTCGAGCAGCGGCGTCCTCCTCCTCCTCCTCTCCTCCTCCTCCTCCTCCTCCTCCTCCTCCTCCTCCTCCAACGCCTCCTCCTCCTCCAACGCCTCCACCTCCTCCTCCGCCGCCTCCGCCTCCTCCGCCTCCTCCTCCACGCGCCAGAGCACAGCGAGTCACAGGGAAGAGACAAAACGCGCCAGGGGCGAGAGCGGCCAGAGAGGCCAGAAGGGGGGGGCGAGGGGGCCGTGCACACGCAGGCCAGGAGAGTCCGCGCGGGCGCGCGCCGAGGGGCGCAAAGTCTGATGCTTTGGGCTCTGGCGCACGTCCTGAGAGCCATCCGGCCGAGAGCCCAGGCGGGGGGAGACGTGAGTAGAGGGCCAGCAATCCACCCCCAGAACAACCACCCCGACAAGCGAGGCCGTTTAGTAAACGCACCCAAAGAAGGAATCGAGCAGGGCAGGGCTGTTCAGTAAACGCCCAAGGCCGTTTAGTAAACGCCAATCATCGGGTCTGGGCGGTTCTTCTTCCCTTGGGTAAGATTCGGGTTCGGACTGATTGGAGAGGGCACGCTAGAGGAGACGAGACCCTCCCAGGGGCCACACCGCCACAGGAATGTAAGAGGGCACGGGTCGCGAAACACGGGACACAAGGGCATCCTTGATTTGGCAAAGTCGAACTACTATCGGGGAGACATAAGACTCGGGATCGGGGGACTCGGGTTGGCCTGACGGGGCCATCATGAAAATGACGATGGCCCAGTCCCACGAAAACTGGACCGTCAAAATCCAGGACGCGCTCGTCAAAAAGCGTCGGCCAACCCGAGTCCCGGCGCTCTCGAGTCTTACGTTTCCCCGACCAGGGAGGGGGGGCCGGGAGACTCGCCGACTGAAGCCCCCCAGGCAGACTCCGAATATCGGCGCCCGCCAGATTGGCAAGCGGGATACCTGCCTTCTGATGCTTTTGTGGGGGGCAGCCTGCGTGAGAGCATGCACCTGTGAGGCCGCCGCCCGTGTCAGCAAAGCGTCTTGTGAGACAGGTCGTTGCCCCGGTCGCGCCGGGGCGCTGGCCTCCACAAAAGTGTGGCGGTACAAGTCCCCAAAAAATCCTCAACTCGACGGCGCCCCTCGGGAGTGCCGAGGGTAACACGCAACGCTCCCCCTCCCCACCCGCCAGGCGGTCCGTCCCTGCTGCGCCCCCTCTGGAGACATCCGCGCGGACGCCACGTCGATGCATGGTCTTCGCCTGCTGGTCCTCGTCGTCTTCACCCCGACACATCAGCGTCCTCCTCCTCCTCCTCCTCGTCCTGCTCCTGCTCCGGCCGCGCGCTTGCCTCGGCCGGTCTCTCCCTCCAGGCACCAGTAGCGGCATCCTTGATGCAGATCTCCGCCTGGGCTCGGCAGAGTGCCACAGAGGGAGCCCGCCTCCAACCTTCCCCGCTTCTTGGGAATGCCCTGACTCGCCCTTGCTTGCTTGACCCTCGTACTTCGTATTAGAGGAGTCGTACCCCTGTCTCCTTATCCTGATCCTCGCCCTTGGTACATCTCATCAAAGTCATCCTCCTGTCTCCGTATCCTGATCCTCGCCCTCGTCATCGTCCTCATCATCGTGATCGTCACACTCCGCCGAGGTGCCCCCTGGCCGTGTGTGGCGCGGCGGAATATTAAGCACTGCCTGGCAGGGTCCCCGAAAGTTTTCCCCAGGGACCCTGCCACCTCTCGTCACCCTCAGTCGCGTGCACCCCTCCCCCTCCTGAAGCTTCCCCAGGGCTCGCCAATGCTCTCCAGGGCTTCTAAGACGGCCTCATGAAGGCCACCAATGACGCCAAGATGGCCCAACAGTGCCGCAAGAGGAACCAAGCAGCCCGCAGAAGACACCAAGAAGCGCCAAAGGGGCCCCAAGAGGCTTCCAAGACATCAACCTCCGGGATGGCCAAGATCAGTCAGAACACATCCGAAAATCTTCAAGAATACCAAGATTTCAAGAGTGCCTCAGAGAAGCCAAACAAACGCCAGAAGAGCTCAACGAGGACCGGAAGCAGCCCCCCAGGACCCAAGAGAGTTCCAAGAGGACCCCGAAACGGTCCAAGGGGGACGGCCAAGAGGGCCCGACCATGGCCCAAAAGGACCCAAAAAAGACTCCCAAGACGGCCGACACGGCCCAAGCGGGCCGCAAGACGACCCAAACACGCTTACGAATGACTCACTGAAGCATGTGTTTCCTCCCGTGGCCCTCTGCCTCTTTCGTCCTCCTCCTCCTCCTCCTCCTCCTCCTCCTCCTCCTCCCCCCTCCCTCCCTCCCTCCCT